>JABJVR010011021.1:0-45004 GCA_025773905.1 Chitala chitala | reverse complement strand
GATTGACCCAATAATGATACAAAAAAGTTAATAATGTTTAATTGACATTAAGATTCAATTAAAAGCAGAAATTGGCTAAAGCAAAAACCTGCACCCACTGCGGCCCCCCAGGACCATGATTGCCCACCCCTGCTTTATATGAAGATCTTTCTCCTTCTCAACAGCAAGAGAACACATAACACTCATTAGGGTAGACTATGCACAGCTTACCTTAGTGTAGTCCAGAATTTGGGTGCAAACCCAAACCCATCATTAGACCTGTTTAAGTCCCCCATTGCCTAAATAAGAGTATGCAGCCTGACTTGGGAGCATGCTTTGCAGATGCTATGTGCAGCCAGTGTGATAATGACCTTATCTTTGTCTAACTGCTAAGTCTAGCAGCAGATCTGTGTCCGACTCCAAGGAGACATCAGATGATATAAAGGCCTATGTTCTGAGATCTCCAATTATGTACGGTTACATCCGTTAGCGTTGCATTTTCCATAGTTGATTCAAGATGACTGACAATACCATAAATTCTCTAAAACTGGGTCTTTGGAAAACCCAGGTGGAAACCACTCTGTGTTATTCTAGAATATGAATGATATCACTGTTGAATATGGATCTGTTAAAAGGTGAAGAGGCTTAGAACAGGCAGGAATAAAACTTAGAGGTAAATTCAGGCTCTCTCGCCAAACCTCCTGGACAAAGTCCACTCACTGTGTAAAGGCATTCCAGTAAGACACTATCTTTCTGAAACAAGCCCAGCCTAAAAAAGAGGCAACGGTAACACGAGGATGCGTCGTGTTGTTTCAGGAGCGTACTTGGGACATGCAACCTCTGTGTGAGTGTATGTGGAGGGGCATTTCACCTATAGCCCCTCAGAGCCCTCCATAAATGCAGACCAGTCACCACCAATGGTAAGCAGACTTAACACCCAAAGGGGTCCGGCCACGTTTCATTCCAGATCTTGAAAAATTTAGCGTGGAAACAACTTCTTTGAGTAAACACATTCCACGTATGCGCACGCCCACTTTCTATGACTTTCGCCGCCCCTGGACATTTAAGATAAACATCGAAGTACATTTCAGTAGCGTAGGGAAATAGCATCCATTTCCTGAAGCTTTTAATAGGCACAGTTAGGCTGTATGTTACTATTTCCCCAAGGTTTTCCCCCCCTTCCTTTTAAATGGTAATCTTCCTGTAAATCAATTGATAAATGTAATTGCTGAAGACGTGCCAAGACCAGACTGCTTTGGTTTACTTTAGTGGCAGGTTAATATTACCAGCTCTGACCTATCTCCCCTGGAATCACATTAACTCAGCTTTAGTGTTCATGAACACGGTTGATTCATGGGAGGAAGACATTGGCGGGGTGGGGGATATTTAGATAAATGTTAAGCCATATTAAACCGTAATTAAAGGATCTCAGCTGCAAACGGTGGCCATCTGAGGTGTGGCATGGGTAAACTCTTTGGCCAGCTCAACAGTGTGCTGGGTCATGTGGTACCTGTTCTGAATAAATGGTTGGTCTAGTGTGAGTCTGAAGTAGACAGGGAAACAGGGACCGAACTGCACCCCATTCCCATGTATAGGTGGTAATAGTCTCACTCCGTGTGTGCTCTCAACACACATGACTCTGATGCAACCGTGGGCTTCAGTACACACTCCAGCTGCTTTCCCACTGTGGAATTACAATGTCTGCCACTATGCCACTCTGTGCCAGTAGACCGCCAGTGCTAAGATGCGCAGACCTGCGAAGGTCTGCACATTGAACAAAACGGGGTGGCAGAGGCAAGCTGGGTACCCTCATGTCCGCCTACAATAGTAATACCCTCTTGTCATCATATAAAAAAACATTCTGGAGCTCAGAGGTATTGGCATTGACTTTTACAGAATGCAGCTGTGTGACCCTTTCCTGGCTCTCCCATGACAAACCCAAGGACACTGGCACGGACCCGTCTCACGCTGGCCTGGAGGGAAACCTGCAGAGAGACACACTTCAGCTCAGAAACAAGCAGCGTCTCCACGTCTGCTGTTCTCAAAAATTCACTGCTCGAGATAAATTCGTTAAGCCAAAGGCTGAACTCCATCCTCCACCATCGCTACTGATTCTATAAAGATATCTCTTTGTTGCACAACGCAGACTTCAGCGATTATAAAACAATGGCGATCTTAAAATATCTTCAACATCAAAGAGCAAAACTTTTTTTTTGCCCGCACCGGTTTGAAAATGATTCTTTCGCATGCTGAAGACTGAGGTGTTTAATGGAAAGTGGTGTGTGAATACACAAACACCGGACTCAAACCCAGAGACCTTTTTTTGGCTTTCGTGCAACATGGCACAAAAAAAATGACTGTGGTTCAGAGGCATTTCACTTCTAGCACATACATGTCAGGTCATAAATGGAGAATGAAATTAACTGCCACCATCAAGCAGTTTCCTTCTGTGCTTCTGTGCTGTGTGCAGCATGCAAATAATCTATATAAGGATGAGCCATTCTGCCCACATCCAGCACGTGTCCACATTGAACGTCTAGTCTCCGCCTCTCTAGGGCCATGCGTGCGAACGGGCCCGCCTGTCCCAGGCATGGGCCTAACTCTGGTGCTGGTCTCCCACACAGATGTTCCGCGTCCTCTGACCCGGTGCTGTGGCCGAGGCTCACCGGGGAGGGTAAGCGTGTGCGTGTGTGGGAAAAGGCACAGTATCACAGCTGTGGGGGGCGGGGGGCCGGGGGGGGGGGGGGGGGGGCACTTGCGGACACACCCTCTCTATCATCTCCCTTCTCACGACTGGGGCTGCGGGAATTTGGGGGGAGGCTTCTGGCTGGGTAGGGCCATGTAAAAATTTAAATCACAGCTTTGCTGCTCTGGAGTTCATAGACAAGGACGGATACTAGATACTTTGGACTTAGTACGGAAGGCACAAAATACTAGTGGAATTGTGTTAGTGAGGGTTAGAAGCATCAAAGCAAGGACATCTTGGAGAACCTTCTATCAGGAGTTCCAGCTCCTTCCCTGTCAAAATAAAGCCGATGAAAAACATTGAGACTTGTTCTGTTGGGTTGTAATATTCCATTGCACATAAATATGCACTCTGATGCACCGTGTGAGGAAGGTCTTTTCTTAATTCCTCTTTCATTATTAAAATGTGCATTTTTTTACCTTCATACATCTTAAGAGCAAAGCCACAAATGTAAGGTCTAAGTCACTGAACAATCAGACAAAGGTAAAAAAAAATAAGTTTGTTACACATGAGATGAGCAGAGTTTCTAGGCTCAAAGTATGCTGGTCACTAGAATTAAGTAACTCTTTATTCGTACACTTGACGCTGTGTCCAAGGCAAACAAACAAATTCATGATGGACTGGGCCCAAAACAGGCCTCCATAGGAAAGGATGTGTACTTGTTTTTCAGCTCTTACTGGTGTCAGGACATATTGTGAGAAAACTCTGAATAGAAGGTTACCATGGAGTCAGGACAAAAAATGCCCTGCCCCTCCCTTATCTGTGAGGTTAACATGGAGGTAGTGCAAGGATGAGCCTCCACCCATTCCCACGCCCTGCCCCTCCCTTATCTGTGAGGTTAATATGGATGGACTGCTCGGACGAGCCACCACCCCCATGCCCACCACCCCTCACCTGTGAGTACCTCCATCTGTGGACCTTGACAAAGTCTGGCTTTGGAAGCCCAGGCAGCACCTTCTCCAGCTCTGCCATGATCAGCAGCCACACCTCTTCTCTGTCTTCCTCCAGGTGCTCTAGCCCAAAAGGCACACTAGTGTGCACCACAAGGGACTGCCCGCACGACGACAGCGCTGCGCATGTAAAAAAAAAAAAAAAAAACGAACGCCACACACCCACATCAAAAAAACGGCATACAGCTGCTGGCCGTCCACAGAGAAATGATAACATTAACGGTTGCATCCTGCGTTATCACTGCGAAGCGGAAGTCAGGATTGCTATGGTAGAAAACCCCTTTTGCTAGAACGAGGGTCCGATTAGTCCTGAAAGTGGGGTAGTACTCTTGTAGGGTAAGTCCGAGCGGGCTGTGGATGTCCCCGTTACAATAGAGCAATTTTACAAATGCGATTGCTTGACAGAAGGATGTTTGCATAAAAAAAACCCTTTGAAACCAAAAGCACTAAATGGGAAGACCAGAGCAGGCGATCCTTTAAACCATCAGTATCATCAGTTTTTAACACATAGCTTTCCAATCACCCTGTACACACAGTGGCAAAATAAGCAGCGTTATTTGGTAGATGAATATTTGACTGTCTGTAGGTTGTTCCGCATTTGCTGAATAAAGGCATAAAAACCAGTGCGTTGTGTTTGCACCAGATTAGTTTTATGGGTGACATCATACCCAGGCAGTTGCTTTAAACGTCGTGAGCGATTGGATTTCAGACAAAACCATTTTAGTACTCCGCACACAAGCCCGGGGGCTTAAGCTAATTTATTAGGCTTTCACATTGTGTTGTCATCGCTGTAATGACATTGTCTTAAAACACATTTAAACTGATTGTAAAAAATAATGTTAGGCTTCAGTGTATGAGCATAACCAGAGTTTTCCCTGCCAGTACTCTGACAGTTACTGTACAGTCAGTCGCTTCCCTCTTACTTGTTTTCGAACAGCAAACGAGAAGAAGGTCATATCCTGGGGGGCTGGACTACTTAACAAACAAAAAAAAAATGTTTCCAGTAAAGATGGAAATTGATCTAGGCCTGCTCCTGGAGTCTGCTCCTGACACAATCCAGGGGCTATTCCAAAGAGACAGACAGATAGACAGGCAACTGCCTACTGCGTCCAGGCAGTGAAAGTGGTAAAAGGGAGAAGAATTATATGGAGCGGCCTGGCACTCTTTTTCACATACTGGTTCAGCTTGGCAGAGCCTGGCACTACTTTTCTCAGGTTGGATCTGTTTGGCCCCTGCTGCAGCGGGGCCCCTTGCTCGCTCGCCCGTTAAAAGGTGCCCTGCTGTGCCACGCTCCTCTGCTAATCAGCCCTGCCAAAGATTGGCAGCTCGCAAACAAAAGGGGCGGGTCCGCTGCCATGGCGCCCTGGTGTTGGGCCAGACTGTGTGAGTGAGGGAGAGGGAAAGAGAGAGAGCGAGAGAGCGAGCACGAAGGAGATAAAAAGAAGAGAGGAGCAGGCAACGGAGCGTGGGCGAGAGCTTGGCAACGCGCCTAAACTGAGTCTCCGCTGAGTCCATGCGAGAGATGCGGACAGAATCGAGAAAGGTCACTTGGTTCACGAGGCGACAGCAAAGGGCCCGGGCCCCTTCGTTGCCACCAGCCAAGACTCATTTACATGTGTCCTTCGAAAAAGAAGAAGAGTTGATGCTCTTTAATCGTGTTGTTTTTATTTATTTTTAATGATTTTTATGTGGCTAGTAACCACGCAAAAGCGATATAAATAGCCGCTAATGGTACACCCCTGAGCAGCTCTGCTGCTGTAGCACTGTGAGTTAAGTACCCTTCAAATGAACAGAAACAGAAGCTCTCCTCTGTCTGTACTGTACCTACAGCCTGTGGGCCTTCCGTACATTCGGTCGCCTGAGGCTTTTGTGCTTTAAGATGAACACGGCAGCAACCAGTAAGTAAAGGTAAACCAAGCAGCTACTTATAACGTACATACATCACTGCTGGTCAGCCTGGATTGGCCTAGAGTAACTGGAGGATCATGATGGCTGCTGCTCTCTGGACGCCAGACGTCATCCTCTCAGTCGCTGAGGTCATGACCCCCATCCCTAACTATGCTGCTGCACCGCTACATTACTGCAGTTTAAAAAAAACAACACACACACACACACACACACACACACACACACACACACACACTCAAACCTACTTTCAGTTCTTTGCTCACAAGTCATTTGAGGACTGCTTTGAATCTGAAACGTGACTCCCCTGTCTTAGATGAAAATGAAAATAGAGAAATTGAGAGAATAAAAGCAGAGAAGTCAAAAGAATAAAAGCTAGGCCCTCATGAAAGAAGAATGAAAAATGTCAGGTTTAAGAGGCTCTAATTAAGATGTCGCTTTCGAAACGGCGGGGATACGTATGAAAGGTGACAGGAACAAGAATGGCTTCAAAGCGTTGCCTTTCTGCATATGTATGCTTCATTTGGGAAAGGTGTGCTTTAGCAGGCAGGCGGCTGCATTTAAAAAGGTGTGTCTTTTCATATTCTTGCAGTGGCAGAGGAAGGCTTTCAAGGCGGGGCTAGCAAAGCCCCACCCCCCTTTTCTGGAGTCCCACTTTCAGGGACACTAAACTCCAAAGTCAGTCGCCTGAATTCCCTCACTGTGCTAAATGTATAGTGACTTCAGTTTGGGAACAACCTGAATTGATGCTCTGGCAAAGTAAGAAAACCCAAAGATTCTTGGGCGGCATTCCCTTCCAGACTGGCAATAGTGGTCTGTAGCGACGACCGGATATCTGAATCGCGGTCATAAAGAAAACACAGCACCTTCATGGCAACGTTCATTATCAGCTGACCTGTTCATCAGTGAATGCTGTGCCAGGAAGTTTCCTACCTGCTTAACATCGGACAGGGACATTCCGACATCAATCACGCTGCCCGCCAGACCCGTCACTTCGTCACTATCAGCCCATGCACACAGACAGGGTTCGAGGTCACTGACCTAAATTTCGCTTCTTGTTGTCGATGGAAACAAAGCGAATGCAGGGACTGTCGGCCATGTACTTCGCAGCCCACGGGACGTCGATGAATGTGCTGGCTGCATAGAAGAGTCCCACGGCGTAGCGGGAAGAATATTTCACAGCATTCAGCTTCTGTCGCAAACTCCCCTTGATTACTGCGGACAAAGCATCAATAGCATGAGTGTTTTACATGGACCGTGTCCACGGAAACATTTCCACAGCAACACATTGCATCTGTTGCTAGAACGGAACACGAGCATTCATTATACATTTGACTGTGAAAAATATTTTATATCCAACCAGTAGGTAAAGATGACTTCTGCCTGTGAAGAAATCGGTTTATTCTGTATGGGACAATATAACACAACCTAACCCAAATCAACTCATCTATGTTAGACGATCACACCCACAGTACTATCAGGTCACACACAGCAGGTCTGCTCACATGAAATAGCCACAGACCAGAATACATGCAAGTAACTGCGGTGTAACTGAAATTTAATTTGGCACACTGGATGTGTGAGAGTAGATGACTCTGCACTTATTTCACTTTTAACGTTTTGGAGGTTTTTTTTTTCCCCTTGCAGTAACGCTATCCACGTTTCCTGTCTGGAACATCTGTTGTTTATTGGCCCCTGTTTCTCCAACCTGGTCCTGCTTCAGTTATTTAGAGCCCATGAGGATTGAGCACACAGAGGTCAAAGTTCACCTGCGCAGATTCAGATGCGCATTTTGGCTCAGTCCTCGGTGGAAATAAAGTGGTCAGACGTCTAGGCAGAACTGAGAAACCCTCCGCCTCGAGTTTTCAATTATATATGAACACTCAGGCTCTTCAGCTGCTAAGTCTGAGGAGAGGAAATTGACACCTCTGTTCTGCCTGTGTTTTTTTCAGTGTACAAGTAAAAATTTTGTGCTTTGCTTTGAGACCTTATTGACCATGATAAATGTGTGATGTTCTTTCAGCAGCGCTTTTGCTAACAAAGCTGAGAAGACGCGTGTCCATTTTGGATCCGCGGAAAGTCGGCTTTTGGAAAATTACTCTTTAACTTGTGAACTCAAAACCTATTCTGAATGCTGGTCACCCCTCGCTTCGGCTAGGACGTCTGCATTTAGTATTTTCCGATGACTGACGTTTGACGACAAAATATGTCCGTTTTTGAACGTTTGCAATGAGGAATACAGAAACAGCTCGCAATGATTTCTCAGGGCACGGCCTTAATTAGTTCCTGTGTCATCTAACGACATCTGTGTTGGATTAGGAACACCTAGATGTCCTCTCTTCCCAGACTCCAAACCCCAAATCTGCTCTGTGTCCAAAACAATGGATAACAGACAGAAAGCAAGTCTACACAGTATAATGGATGTGTTAAAATGCCTTTTATCTCATGGAAATAAATAATTGAGGTCAGTAGACCTTTAGCTACATGCATGCAACTGTAATTACAAAGATCGCATACATATGACATACATATGGCGATCTGCTGAATCCAATTATTCACAATTGTGAGCTGCACAATAAAAAAAGAAAATGGCCAGGAATCCGGCTGAGAGCTTTTTCACTCATGCTTTGGCATTCATGTTCGCGGAGCTCGTCAATAACTCGCGTTAGTGGCGTATCACAGCGCCTCGGGCCGCCTCTGTCGTTCCCTTCCTGTTCCGTTTTTTGCGGCGACTCAGCAGCAACTCCATGACAGGACCACGTATGGGCACGCGCTACGTGGAGTCACGGTGCCACGAACTCGTTCGATAGCGCGAGGCTCGGGGGTAAGGGGGAAAGGGCTGCGGGCGCGTATTGCGTCCCCCCGTCCCAGGAAGACGTCTTTTTGCTGATGCTTCGGCTCAGCAGTGAAAAAATGGTGCCGTAGTCCCACCCACCTATTTCAGGCTGACCGCAGGCCGCATTTATAGTGCTGAACAAGTTAAAGATCCGAAGGAAAAAAAAATGACCTGGGGAGTTTTTCCACTCAAGTCATAATGACTTTATTTCAATCTAAAAAAAGTAACAGCCCAATTTTTCCTCATTGACTGCACTGAATTCAGTCCACATGTATAGTTTCTTTACTTTCTTACCTCTGGCTACAGCTGAACGCTCCCCCCCCCCACTTTCGTTCAGGTATTTCTCTACGTTCAATTTAGCGGTATTTTCAATCAGTGTCTGTATTGCCTCAGTTTGACTTCAGAGTTTTACGTTAACCTTAGGCAGGTGCCTCTGGCGGCTCTCCTTTTCCTTGCGGGTGAGATCTTTGTATGGGGCTCTGCAGATTTCAGCCCTTGAGAAAACCTGAGAGGAGCTGCAGAGATGAGGACACCTACAGAGTGATACTGATCAGGACACGTACAGGACACGGCTGTGCGTTTGAGCGCTGCGTGTCAGCTGGCAGACATCGTATTGTGCCAGTGTATTTTGGTTGTTTTTATTTCTGCGTGTCACACTCATGGCTGCATTGGTCACACTTAATTGGTGTAATGGGGGGGTGTATTCCCATCCTGTTAGTAACATTAACCAAATTCCAGCTTACAATTTCACGTACACAGTCTCCAACTATTTAGAAAGGAAAAACAACCATTACTTAAAAACTAAATCTGAGCAAAGCCTGCCCTGGGCATATGCTGTGTAGGCAAATGTTGGGGCACTCTCTGTCCATAGGGGCACCACTACAGCAACTGTAGTGGAATTTGGTTGCAGTGTCAGGGACACCATCTTAAATCTTGCCTAAGGCACCAAATTGGTCAGGGCAGAATATAAATGCGAGAACAAAAAAAGGTTTGTTATTTTTTTTTTTTTTACCTGCAGCTTTGTAATAAAGGTTCTACTGGAGTTATTCAGCATTTCTCATGAGTCCAAGGTGCCACCTCCTTTCAACCAATAAGAACAATCCAATGTAATACATTTTGTTGCGTTTACATTTTAAACATTCAACTGCTTTTACCTCCATTACATTGACAGACCAACAGAATGTTGTTCACAAACAAAGGTCAATCAACATTCAGTGGGTGTGTGTGGGCCCGTCTTCTGACACAGCCCCCCCCAGCCCCCTCTCTGAACAGAACAGTCTGACAGGTACACACCTCCTGGTGATTGGGTGGGGATTTAACCCTTCTGCTACCAGCTCCAGCCCATCTGGGTGGTTTAGAAGCAACCAAGGAGCCCTATTAAGTTGGCCTGGGACCCATCCCTGTGCTCAGTCATGCCTTAACACGGACTGTTGCCCTAAACTTATATCTTGGTACTTAGGTTGTGTGGTTCAGGACTTTTTTTGCTCCTTTCTGGTTTCTGCCCTTGCAACTTTTGCTATTAACACTTGCCCTTTTTCCTAACGTCTGTCTCCCTCTGGATTGTAACACACCGCACCCGCACTGACGAACCCTTGGCCTTTTGATGTGGGAGGGAGACAGTGATGACACCCCTGGTGTGAATCCTGCAATAGGGCTCCTCTATTTGTTTGCTGTGAATCTGAAGGAACCCAGCTGAGGTTTACAAACCTTGTTGCCACCCCAAAGACAGTCACATGGTATACAAACTGCACCTTACCTCTGCTGCCAGTAACTACAAGCTTACAGATCTTATATCACTTGCCTATAATGTTGAAACACCATGACAGACATCTCCAATCTGGACAGCAGTCCCAGCTCTTTCTTGTTAAGCTTTACTTGTCTTTTGCTTTCCTTTCTTTCCACAAAATATTACCGCACAGCTTTCAGCTCCAGTTAAAAGGAGAGAAAAATCCTTCCAAAAACTCGTGCCGCGAGGCTCGCAATTTATTCTGAGAATCGCTGTTATGAATGTTGGATGCGCACTGGTGCTTAAGTAATTCCGAGACGCGTGTGAAAGGACCCTCTGACCACACTAGGAAACCTTTGAGGCTAGCACTTGTGCGCTAATTCCAGGAAAAACTTCCCATTTCCTGCCAGCTAAACTTAACATTACACCACCACCGGCAGGTGCAGTTTTAGCAATAACTGAATCGGGGGCATTTAAAAAAAACCCAAAAACAACTTTAAAATAACCTTTGGCTCTGAAAACAACCTGAAGCAGAACAGCTTCTCTCTATTCCATCTGATCTTGTGGGTTTAGGTGGAGCACGCTGATGAATATTATTTAATGAAGTAATTCATGTGCTCTGCTGTGAACACCTACTGCAACAGAAAAACAATGTTACCGCGGCACGCGGTTTACTGAGCAGCCCGTGGACACCGTTGGGTCACTGCCTGTTAGCTTTCCCTTGCTGGGACATTTTGCATCAGTACCTTTGTACGTGTTAGCAGTTTTGTTAGGGATTACCACACTTCTCTTGAAGAGGTACATAGAAAACTAAAAAGGAAAGAAAACACAAAGACTGAAGGGTAGAATTTATTTATTTTATCAACCCCTTATTAGTCCCACAATAGTGAAACTTCTTCTCTGCTTTGATCCACTGCCTGGGGAAAGCAGTGGGCAGCCATTTTTTTTTGGTACCCAGGAAGCTAGTGCTGACTGTTTTTGGGGACACGCCTGGCAGCTGGGCTGGGACTCGAACCGAGAGGCTTCTGTATCCCAGCCTGATGCTCTACCCACTGAGCTACCTAGCTACTCTACTATCTAGTTTTTAGATTCTGCTTTTGTGAAGTCTACAATGCTGGGAGAGCTTTTGGGGGGGAAGCTGTACTCCTGAGGATGGGAGGGAGCTGATGGGGAAGGGAGGGGGGTTTGGCACTATCTCTGGGTTCACATCTGTATTAAATCTTCAGGCACACATCGCATTTCGCAGTGCTCCCGTCGTAGCCCGGGACACGTGCAACCTTTCCATCAACGATTCCCGCTCACGCCAAATCTGTGGACTGTGATTACCGTAAGGTAGTGGAAAGTGTATTAGAATGAATTTGGTTTGTCCGTGGTGTGGTGTAAGGCCCCCGGTACATGTTCAGGCCACTCTCTGGTGTCCCTTTTTTACCAGCGCAACATGAATCAGTCCAGACGCAGCACACTTTGATGGGCTCTGCTGGCTGCGTTGCTGCACCTTGGGGGGTGAGGGTCGCAGCCATTTCCGGAAACCATGGAATTTTGGCTCCTTATCACACACTGCTCGGCCCAAACGTCTTAATTACAAAGTCCTGATGTCCCAAACGAGCTGCGAGGTTCCCACAGCCGGGACCAGCGGGAAGCTGGTGTCAGCGTCCACTCTGCCAGAACCCGGCCAGGCCGGGCTGGGCCCACCTTTGTTTCAGAATCTATTCCAGTCACAATGTGCATTAGCAGGAAATGAGCTACAACAGAGGAACACTTGGCCACTGGGACCCAGAGCCAACTCTCCCAGCGCTTTCGGCCTTCTAACGTCTCGCCCGTTTCATTCTCACCTCAGCCCCGTGCCATATTGCCAATGAGAGTGACGATTACATCAAAGTGGGGGTCGACTGCTCCACAGATGGAGATAACGGTGACAGTCGTATTTTTGTGAGGATCTGGAGAGATGGTGCTCCAAGTCCCCGGTGGGGCACGCTCGCTGTTTCACGCCATAAGGGCAGATACCCCTTGCCATCTGCCAGGGTGGTACAGTAAGGGAATTACGGCTGTGTGATATTGACAAACAATAATATCTTGATATTTTCTGGGATTTTTAAGATGACAATAATAAGACGATATTTTGCATCCTTAAAAATCGTTTGTGAAAAAGCATTATACTAAACCGCTCTTAACAGGACATTAACAGTTGCTTACTAATATTAGTGGAAGCAACATATTTAAGGAAAACAGGTCTTATTTATACACTTAAAACTGAAGCAAAGGAGTATAAACAAGACAAAAACATTGAAATCCCCAGTGCAAGTATTATTTGACATGTCCTAGAGAGCTAAGAAAGGAAACTTTTCATATTTTGCACATTTGGTTTGGTGGTTAGTTCACACGTGGTGAATAAAGTTGGTTGTTGAACTGCCTTTAATGGCAACTGATTTCTGACAATGTTTGCAGACTGCATTCTTTTTAGCAATATCTGTCTCATCAAAGCTAAACTGTCTTCAGGATAGTGAAGTTGATCCAAGTCTAGCAATTAAATCTGAAGACTTAGATATCAAGACTGTTGGTGTCTGCATATCATTGCTGGGTGCTGTTTGTTCACTTGTTTTAACTACAGTCATGAATTTTTTGTAGCTATGCATGTTTAACCTGTAGATATTAAGATATCTATCACACACCCTTAAAGGGAATATTGTTGTGAAACCTGCTATATAGCTCAAAGGTGATTAACATGGGTGTGAAAGGGAAGGGTGAGCAGTTCTGAACATATTCTCCAGAAAAATGACACTGTCAGGAAAAAAAAAAATTAATTAATGCAGCCCCACCCCATCACCATTTCCCACCAGGCGTTTCCCAATGACATGCTGGAGGACAGAGAACACGATACGACGCGCCCTCTGCTCTGCTGATTGGCCAAGTCTGCAACAGACCCGGCTGGGTGGGGTGGGGGGCTCTCAGTGTGCTGAGGAACAGGCCGCTCTGCTCCTGACCTGCCTAATCCCTTCCACCACCATACTGACTGCAGGTTCCTGTGGCTACTCACCACAGGAAATGAACGCACTGTGTTTTTCGCACATGCTTGCATGTGCGACGCAAATGTTCATAGTCAAGCAGATTTACAGGCACCAGAAGACCTCTTGGGCTTCCTTCTCCTAGCTCTGCAAGCTACAAAGCAGAAAATGGAGAAAGAGACACGCAGCTACACAGCTGCTTGATGCCACTTCTGGGTTTAGTGAAGTATGTACCTAACATTACGTTGGCATTTTTATATTACAAAGTAAGGGGTTCAGGTCCAGGTTGCAGTAACTGCAGTAGTAGCTTTACTGTCAGAAAAACACCTCTCAGCTGCGCTATAGCAACTGGGTCTTGTGTGTGAAACCTGGCCTCTTGCTGATCGCACGCACACACACACACAGTGCGGTCATAAGTATGAAGGAACAGGCACCGGAACATATCAAACTCCAGCAAGCACCAGTGAGACAGATGTCCTTTAACTGGGATTGTGTTGTTACACGGTGTCACCTTCCTTTGATTCATCCTCTTTTCCATGACAACATTAGGAGTAAACACAACGCCACTGTATAACACGGTTTGCCCTAGCACCAGACCTCTAGGACAGTGGGCTGAACTGGCAAACACCACAGACCAGAATGTGCAGCCGGTACGAAGTAGCTATATCGGCGATCAGTAACGCCAAGTGCACAAAAGCCCCGCGTTTCTTTTTCACGCGGAGAGGACGAGTGATGTTAAAATACTGCTGCAAGCCATATTAACCAAAAACATTTACGGGGTCGTGTTTCCATTTAGGCAGGCAACGCGGCTGGGAATGTGGTCTTATGTGAAACGACTGGAACTCGTGCACAATCACCCTCAAGAGAATTTAACGAGAAAAAAAAAAAAAAAACAGAGAAAGAGAGGGAGTGTTTATTTTTAAATGAAGGCTGATTTATTTTGTGTTTGCATTGTTTAAAGCAACTCTGTTAAAAAGGAACACAGAGGCCTATGTGGCCTATTCTCCTGTGTGTTCTTCATTTTTCCTGGTGAGGAAGCAGCCTCCCCCCCCCAGAGATGTGGGTGGTGGCAGCATGGCAGAAACGCCGCACAGCAATTTGGAAAGCAAGGGTTTTCCAGTTTACGATCTCCAGGCTCTTTAAAAGGTTGATTTAATGTTTGCCCATGACTGTTCTGGAAAGACTCCCGAAAATCGCTAGTTGTTTTACTAACCTTTAATGCACTTGCACGTGAACTGCATCCAACAATAAGTAAAATATTTATCGGGCTGGAGTGATGCGTAGCAGCCCACGAGGAGAGTGGCCGGGCCCCCGCAGTGTCATACTCAACAGGGAGGGGGCGCCAAGCACGAACGGGGCCCGCCCTGGGCCAACTTTCCATCCCCACCTCTCCGAGCGCTAATTTGTTAAAACGCTGGACATAATATATTTTGGGAAGCCTTCTAAAACGCAGTTAAATTAGTTTTCCACCTGCGTGCGGTGCAGGGTCAGATTAAAGTCAGCCGAATCAGAGAGCTAGCTGTCGTGGGTGTCTTAAGAGGAGCTTTAAAGACATTATTACAGAAGGCTAAGAGGCATCTTCTACCTATCCATTCAAAGTAGTTTTATTTGCCTTCTATCTGCATCCACCTTCCTTTCACTATTAACAAATAAACTGTTAACTTCTCAAATACAAGGCCGATATAGTCAGCAAAATCAGTTCAATAGGTCTTCTCTAATTCTCGAGAACTCTCCATTGCTCTTTCTTTATGGCTATTCTGCTCTGACCCAGTAGCTTTGTTAATCGGTTCTCTAAAAAGCAAACGCGTATCCATCGCCACCTCCTTGGGTTATCTTCAGTTCGGCTTCTGCTCAGCCGTGACTGCCGCATGCCCCGAAGTGCCGCACACTTCCCCGATCGCTCGTTAAAGGACTTGTCTTCCGAGCAGACGGCTTATCTGTCGTCTTTTGCACATGGTGCTAAACGACAACAGCGTCTCTCCAATGTCAGATAATATATGTTTTTACTTGTAATTAAAGTACAGCAGGCAGGAGCTGTGGTGTGAGATTCGGCGATGTTTCCCCACTTAAACCCGCACCAAATCGAGACGTTCGCAGCTGCGCCCCAAAGGCTTAGGCTCTGACGCCGAGCTCAAATAGGTATTTTTAGTAGTAGGTCAAAAGTGGCCCATCATATAGTGCTTTTCTGGGTTTGCACCAGATAGCCACTGAAAACGCAAACGTTCTGGATGGGGCAGTCAAATGCACTGATGTCAAGTGCTTTTTTTTTTTTTTATCCCTTTAATGCTATTTTTACCTTCACTGCAGGACAGAACAGATGCTGCTTTAGCATTCATTAGCCTTTATACTGTGCCATTAAGGTCTGGCTTCTTAGGTTAATTTCACCTTTTGGGATACCATGGTACAAGTTAAAGCGTGATTTATTACTAGTGTCATTTCAGACATTAATGTTTCAAACGTGATGTAGCAGCCATAATTCCTCCCTGCTCATTTTACACCCTTACGTACAATAGTTGCCACATGGCTTTGAAGCAATAACGAGGCAGAATTTCAAAACACTGGCTGTTTCTAAATAGCAGTCAAGATTGTATGGTCTTACAGGAAATAAAAAGCCTGTTAAAAAAAAGCAGGAAGCAATTACATTGTGTGCTTTATAATTACAATGAACACACTGCACAGAAACTAAAAGACTCTACTGACAAATAAAACACTATTAAGTAGCTTGTGTGAATTAATATGCACACAATATAGGTGAATATGCACATTTTTTGATTATGGTTTTTCTCTTTACTTAGAAAAATCAGGATGTTTTCTACCTTCTTATTTTTTCTAAACTGAAACAAAAGTACAGCGTAGCAGAGAAACCTGGGGTTTGTAAGAAGGTTAGAGTCCCATGTAATATGCACCAACAGCTAAAGTGTGACTGGGATCCTTTTTGCTGGGCTCTGATCTCTTTACATCAAAGGAAACGTGCATTCACCTCCTCCCCTCAAATGACTGTTTTGGGTGCTCTTTTTTCATCTTAACGGGACGATTAAGTAAAGGAGGAAACCACAGGCGAAAGTGATGTAAAAACTCAACAGTAAATCGGCATGCAATTCAAATTCAAATTGCTCCATACAACCGGTTGCCGTGGGAACATTTTAAATCCGAAACAAGGCATGGAGGAAAGTTTCCTTATAGAACACTATGTCATGGCAGCAAGAGGGGTAGCTATCTTCCTGTGAATGACTTCACAACAGAGGAGCTGATGCTGCCATTTCAGTTTTATTAGGATGGGCAGGCACTCCTAATGATATATTCATCTGCTTAGCAGATAGTCTAAGAGTGCCAGTCTATGGGGTTGATATATACTGATGTAGAAATCATGGCTGCTTCTGTTCTCACAGGACATCGTCCAATCAAAACATTATGACCCATCACCCATCTGACATGCCATTGGTACTCCACATGCCACCAAAACAGCTCTGATCCACCAATGCATGGACTCTACGAGACCTCTGAAGCTGTAGACATCAAGTACAAGAACCAGCTGTTAACTTACTGTTTAACATATGCCAGAACTTCATATGCGCTGTGGTTATGAGAAAATAAATACTAGTCACCTCACCTGGGAATGTTCTAAATGTCTTCACTGCACTATGTATGATTAATCTTATTTCTGCTAATAAATATCCACATGGATAGTACAGGTGATAGTGTTTACATCCATAAAATTAATCCTTAACAAAGATGATTAGTTGTTTCTTTTTAATTTGATCATGCCATTTCCTATCAATTGCAATGAATTAATTTTGAAGGGTTATGGTTTATACACCTAAGAGAGACTTGTGCACAGAACTGAACAGCAAACTAATTCGTTGGACTTCCTTAACCGCCGTCTCCTCTGCTGATCCTGAATTTGAAACAAAACAATTTTAGCAGCAACAGTCATTAGCAGTAGCTGTTGCATAACCACAGTGCACTTTTGAGAAAGGCTCATTTAGAGCACAGCTCCCATAAACACACAGCAACTCCCCTGGATAAGGTCACAGAAGGCGTGTGTCTCTCACAGAGGGAAGTCACAGGCTACATGGTAGAAACAAGAAACTAAGGCAAGTGACACTACAAGAACCAACAAAGGCCCGACCCAGGCCCTTCCTACTGCCGGTGTGCTCCTATCGAGCTGATCTGACAGGCGATGTGTCGGGCAGCCCAGGTCCTCTCTTTCAGAACAATACACGTGTCTCAGGTGACAGCAGCACACAGCAAAGCCATATCATTTAAAACCTCTGCATACTCAAGTCTTAGAACAGACCCGGCTGCCTTATGAATGAATTGAGATTTAGCTAAATGGGCCACTGTTATGTGGAGCTGCTACTTGAAATTCTATAGAAACCAACAGTCTTTTCAAGAAAGAGAAAGAAGAGAAATGCTAACATCTACATCTTGAGATGGTAGCCCAATGAATGTTAGATGAAGGATTTACAGGCTGTGGGAGGCCAGAGCGCCCCCCCCGAGTGTTCTAGCTTTGTTATCAGGCGCCAGCGGGGAGGGGTGGAGAAAGGACAGGCTCTCTTTGATCTCCAGGACCTGTGACTAATTTATTTGACAAATTATAACAGTAGTGCTTAATGAAAGGAACGGCGAGGTGAAGATGTAGAGATTACAGTTCAAAGCTACCCCACAGGTTTTGACATTGTAATGCAGAGTTTGTGTAATCCATTTGATGAAACCCAGTTCTCCCCCCAATCAAAATCGTTCTTCAGCGATGTACAAACACAAAACTCACGTTTACATAGAGCAGTACTTAAACACTGCCGTCACAGCTTAAAGGAGCCTATGGAATGTCTGTGAAGGTTCTCAGTCAGAGTGGTCATGGTTATGTCAAGTGTTCTTCAGTGGCAACTGGACTTGCATGGGCATATTGAAGACGTTTCACCTCTCATTCAAAAGGCTCCTTCAGTTCTAGCTAATTGGTTGGGAGCGGCAGTATATAAACTCTAAGTTGTTGACAGCCTGATGGTCATTTGGGGGTTTTGGTTAGATTAAGCTGAACCCAGGTCAGAATAAGTGTGCCAGTGAACCGTTAGCGTCACACGGGTCTAAGTGTGAACGACTAAGGAACCGCCTTGGGAGTGCTGAAAGAACCGCGCCATATGTAGGTGATCGATGCCGTCTTATTCCACCTCTTCTGTTTAGGGAGGGACGACCCTCGTGACGTGAAACGTCTTCAAGAGTTCAAGTCTAGTTGCAAATGAACAAAACTTGAGATACCCAATGGAATAGCGACAACGCAAATTTTACATTTATTTGTAAATGTAAATCAAAATACATAAATTTTAAATACATCAATACAAAACTAATACAAAAAAGTAAACAAGAAACTACTGAATTATAACATTATATTAGCAGTTTCTGCCTGGACACCTTGACAAACGAAATGCCTTCAGAAAACTGCCCGTGACCCGCAAGCCAGGTTTCTCTATTCCTCCTTTCCCACTAAAGCAGAATCGGTTCCTTTCATACATTCGCTGCGCATGGCCAAAGTGGAAGCAAACTTGTATCAGATTCTAATTTTAAAATGCACTTATTCAGCTCTTCTGTGCTGTTCAGAGGTCCCTGGCCACCTGTTAGCAATCAAGTTCCACTAAGCGGGAATGCAGCTTTCCCTGGATAAGGCTCTTCGGAGGGCCCAATGAATGGGCCCAATTGTACTTTTTGCTGCAAACATGACCAGTAGGTGTCGTTGTGCACGAGGCGCACGCCCCTGGCCATCGCCCGCCGCTGTCGTCCACTCTAAAGCCTAGACATGTCGCTCCTCCGTGGATTTGTTTCGAGGAATTTCGCTGCCCTTGCAAAACCAGCAGTTTTACTTTGCTTGTGAAATTTCGCGGCTGGACGTAACCTGTAAATCCAAAACCAAAATCTGCCCAAAAACGCATGACGGGGAAGGGGGTAAAAAAATAAAAAAAAAAAAAAAAAAAAAAAAAAAGCAGTTTTGCAATTCAACGAAAGGCATCCAACTTCTCAAGGAAATTTTCTTACTGAGAATTTTAAAATAACATGTCTCGAACAACGACAACCAAAAAATGTGCGCGGGCTTTACTGGCACAGCGGCCGGGGTCAGCGCTGTAAGAAAAATACCCCTGCCCCAGAAACCCGGTCAGAACAAGGCGGCCAAAACGTCCAGCCTTAATTTAACAGCAGGACAGGGAAAAATAGGCCGGAAGACAGAGGTACTTTACAGAAGGCATCCCGCAGGCTACCTGCTCTGAGAAGGCTTATTCATCTCCAGTGAACCGTACGAGTCCGTACATACGTACCATCATCTTCCCCCCACGAGGAAGAGTGAGATGGGGTGTCTGTTCCAGTCTGCAAAGATCTGTCAGCACACGATTGCAATTGGGGCCTTCAGCATTTCCACATGACATTCTCCAAGACTGAACCAAATGTGCATGGCAGACTGACAGCACAACAGGCTTCAACACAAAAAGCGGAATTTCTAACGCAAATTAAGGGCAGCGACGGCCCTACTGCCAGTATGACTTCGGTATTATTTTAAACGTTCGATTTATTTCGCAAACCGGTACCGCCGTGTAGAAAACTTCAATTATTTTTTCGCTAAATAAAATGTATTCTGAGAGGCATGAACTTAAAACGATGTTAACCCAGCAATAAGAGGTTTAGAGAAAATGCTGAAGCTGCAAAAACACACAGTAGGCTAAAATCTGTAATAACATGCCACCCTCGTTTTTTGTACAGGCTGCTCTGGTCTTATTTACAATTTTAATTCAACCGACATCAATCATGTCTGTTTATTTCATTTGGTGCTCAGCGTTAAACTGCTGAAACCAGAGCCGCCGTGAGCCTACGTCTTTATGAAGGGTAAAGCTGCAGGTGAAGGAAACTCAAACGGCGGCACACCTCATTTCCTTGAACAGGTGTGGACTAAAAGGCCCCCTGTTGACCTTCCACCTCGAGGCACTGTATACCTCCATTGACCTTTTGTGGGCACTTGAAATTCTGTCTTAATCGAGAAACAGAAGCCATCGCAGGTTAACCACAGCTCTCTAACACTGAGACATTATGGTTTGAGAGGACCTTAAAATAAGATACGGTACTGCTAGAAATTACTTCACCTGGGCAAACAATTCCAATTCATGAATGCATTTTTGTTCACAGTCCTGTACAGTTTTCTCTTATTTGTTCAAATGGAGAAATACATAAAGTGTGGAGACGAACAAAAAGCGCCGAATCATTGAGGAACCGTCTCATTCCAACCTTGAGGTTTCTAGAGAAATTCAGAAAGCATTGCATCACTGCCTCACTGATTGTTCTGTTGATTTTAGCCAATGTACGCACCCAACGTTTGCCTCCAAGTTTTACTCTCCTTCATTTTTCACCCGAAACAAACACGCACTTATTGTGCGTAAAATTTGGCCGCCGCTTTTCGGGTATAATAAACGCTTTATAGCGTGAACAGAAACAAACTTTCCATGTCACTTCCTCTCAGCAAATGAAACGCTTCCCTCCTGAGGTTTTTGTCAGGCAGAAGCACCTATAACTGAAATTAAATAATTAAAAAAAAAAAAAGATCGTTCAAGTACCAGCAAACTGGCTGCGTTCAAAAGAGGAAATCTTATACACATTACTGCACACAAAAGGTCATTTCTACAACTATGGTCAAAACCTCAGATGAGTGTTGTCAGAACACTCGCTGACCTAAATACGGCGTTTCGCAAACAGAAGTTAAATGTGACTTCTTCTTCAAGTTAATGACGCATGTCCTGCGAGCGTTCACACCAAAAGCAAGAACTGTCAACGCCGTTGACACGGCCCACAGTGCAAATACACCATTAGGTTACCAAAAAGTGCTTCCAAAGAGCTTGGTGGTATTAGGGCTGAAGGGAAACCTCTGACATTAATGGTACAACAGCAGTTCCACAAGTGATCCTTAAAGACCTGTCTTTTACCTCCCTCTTAGGCCTGTGTGTGGCATCTGCTGTTGGCCAAAAAGATTGCAAAAAAAGAGCAATGGAAATTTTTAAGAAATACTCCCATTGGACAAGAAGAACCACAGAAGGCTCCTATTCGCTGATCGGTTACATCTGCTACACTCAGCGTTTTTAAGTGTAGACCCATTGTTGCTTGCAGTTCAAACCCAGCCAGACATATGTCACGGTCCTAATAAAAATGACAAACAGATATTACTTTCTGCAAGCTAATTCAAAATGTATTGCAGTGTTATGTGTCATCAAAACTAAACTAATACTCATTTACTGATCAGCCAGTACCATGCATCTCTGTGTAGTACTTTAAAAGTTTTATTTCCTTAATGATTCACATATAACAAAGCTTTGTGATTTACTGCGCTATATAGATCTGGACATTTAAAATGCTTTGGGGAAAATAAGTACAATCTCAAAGGAAGTTGAAGGAAGTTCTGAAGATCGGGCCAAAAATATATTTCTTGAAATAAAAAAGCCACGCAGTGAACTGATACCTCCGCACTGACTCCATTTGGCAAGATCAGACAAAACGGAAAAAAAAAAAGTTGCATAAGATTTATGAAATACGTGATGGGGTAAAACATTGCAACTTCACAGGGCACATTTTAAAACACGGTGTGGTAGCGTATTCTCACTTTACGCAGTTAACCTCATCTTTACTAAGCTATGCACACGGGAAGCGCATAAATGACCAAACTTGTTTGCATTTCAAACGGTGCCAAAATAATACGGAAAAAAAGAAACGCCTCTGTATTAAAAAAAAAAAAAAAAAAAAACCCACACACACTTTATGGCAAGACACTGGTTAAATAACGTACACGACAAATCAATGACACGTTTGAGACCCACAGGCTGTAAATCTGTCCAGACACGTGGGCGTCTGACGCGCGCGTGTTGTTGTGTCTGGGCCGAGAGCAGGCACGCGCCACAGGTAAAGCGATCCTAAAAACAGGTAACAGAGCTCCGTAGTCCCGGTCACGAGACTTTGTTTTTATGTCGATTCGTACTCTAGTCTCCCTAAACAGCTGACTATTTAGTATCGTTAACCAAAAACGAAATGCTGAAGCTGCGTAACTAGTCTAAAATATTTCCGTTACTTTTTCCCCCCTTTGCAGTTATATAAAACAACCACAGCCCACATAAATGCTTAACGTTCAGTACTCATTATGGAAAAGATGCTTTAAGGAATGCACAAATGCAGCCACGCTTTTTGCACTCAAAGACACTCAAAACATGCATTTTCAAATATACATCTTTTGCATCGTCAGGTTGATAGACTATTCTCTGCCTAAATGTGAGCAGCTACGTTTTCATCAGTAGCCAGAACTCGTTAAACTTCATTGTTAGCCTTTACGCCTGAATATATCCCATGTGGACCACACAGTCAAATGGATCCACAGTGAGTCCTACGCTTGCGAAAGGTGCATGCATATTATCAGTCAATCTATATAGGAACAAATGTTCAAACACGGTTCATTGTGTTCTTTCCTGAATTTTGAAGAAGTCTAATAGAAAACGGAAGTGTGAAACGTGCTGGGTTTTTTTTTTGCATCTTTTTTTCAAATTATTTCCAGATTGCAGTCTTGCGTTTGCAACTGGCAGTTGCTGACACCTGTGTGCTGCCACCCATCGGCATAACTTGTTACTGCGAGCCTCTGTGATCATTCCCCTATTTAAAGGAAGGGAGGGAAAGGGAATCGGTTCTCTAGCCGAGTATGTGGGTCTCATACGAGGAATTTGTTCTCTGCCTTTAACACCATCCTGCTGCGGGGGCAGAGGGCAGCCAATTTTCAGCACCCGGGGAACTAGTGCTGAGCGTCTTGCTCATGGACACACCTGGTAACTGGGTTGGGATTTGAACCAGTAGACTTCCACATCCCAGTCTGATAGCCAGAACCTTAGCACACCTACTTACAAGATTGAGAGGACAATGCTAATTTAATTAATAAAGCCCTACAAAGAACTTGAGACACTAATTAATTATTGCTACACTGTTTGCTAGAAAAATGGGTAGGATATTCAAAACAAAATATTGTAATGCGAAGTTGGAGAAGAGCGTAGGTGCAGAAGGGTTTTTATTTGCGGATAAACACCAAAGGAATAAACGGGGAGGGTATACAGGTAACGGGCTAGATGAGAGAGCAATGAAAGGGAAGTACAGGTAGGGAATGCGGGTACAAATAACAAAGAAATACAAAGCAAATGGAGTGAACAAGGGGAACGTACAATGAGGGACCAGTATACAATATGCAACTACAGTCTAGGGAGCCCCACAGAGACATCTTACAATTGGCAGGGAAGGAAGAGAACAGAGGAGTATAAAAAGACCAAGGAGCCCAACAGCAGGTGTGATCGCTAAGATAATTGGACGTGCAGGCAAGAACAAGGGGAACATAGAGATTCAGCATACACTAGAAAGGAGGGGGAAGCTAGAAATAACACAGACTAGAAAGGACAGGACCCTTTACATTTACGGAAAGGACACATTACATTTACAAAGGTCTAATATAAGACAATGAAAGTAAACGTTTCTGGAAGACATAAGTGAGGTTCAATCAATTGCATGTGCAAATATTTCCTTTTTAATTTTCTTTAAATGACTACAACTGAAACAAATGTTGTGGAAAGAGAAGTCATTTTCTTTTTCTTTCCTATTTGCTGGTACAGGCAGATCACACATACACGCCCTTAACTCCCCAGTGATAACACAATACAGGGGTACAACGAAATTAAAACCAATCAACGTGTTCCGTATCTTAACAGTCACCAGGCACACTACCGCTGATTTAAGCCTCTTATCTGACCGGGTGGAAAGACACAGGTGAGGTCAGGCTTTAAGGTCCGGGCACCCGCATGTAAATGCGAACCT
This sequence comes from Chitala chitala, assembly GCA_025773905.1. NCBI lineage: Eukaryota > Metazoa > Chordata > Actinopteri > Osteoglossiformes > Notopteridae > Chitala > Chitala chitala. Next base: position 21,000 of record JABJVR010011021.1, on the reverse strand, counting down.
CTGAAGACACACAATGCTCATGCTCAGAAGGTGACCTTGAAGCACGAGCGCGGGCTCCACGGATAAAGAGCCCGTTTTCTCCAGAGACAAACGCTGAACATGTTAGTGGATTCATTTCATATGGGCCGTGGAAATTAGGACACAGCATTTCCACCCATACAGCTGTGACTAAGCATTTACACTGACGAATACATTCTGACGAATCTGTGTGACAGGCATAAAGAAAAACCATTCTATTTATACGTGACATGGCAGCAGACACACGGGGGGCAGTGTGTGATTCTGTTTCCTTTTTATTACTCTTAAATGGTCCACTTCTGTCATTAAGATATGCATTTGTACAATACGTTACGTACCTCTTTGCTATTGCTTTAATTAAAAATAAAAACAAGGTGGAAATAAAAAAGGTCTTTAGCCTGTGTAGGCGATTACCACAGAATGTCCTGGTGGCCAAAAGACCCTAGTGAAGATGTAATTTCTGTGTGAAACCATGGTGATCAGAGAGCTACACCGTCAAGTGGAAAGGTAACCTTAGCAATCACACAGAAGGCCCAAACGCACAAATGTTAAACTCCAAAAGCTGAGCAGGAAAACGTTCAAAAGTACACAGAACACGAAGGAACGTGAAAACCACAGCTGTCACAGAACAATGAGCAGAACACCTAACTGGCATTCAAAGGTGCTTTGGTTCTTTTGTACAGTGTTGAGTTGTTAATGTGAGGCAGAGCTGCGGTTCCTAGGTTTCATGTTCATGCTTCGTTTTGAAAACGTTTTCCTGGCTCCAGAGCAAAATCTTGATTTTCTCTGCAACTGTTTACTGACTAAATTCACTCCTCTTCCTACAAACTGGCTTTAACGCAGGATGTTTTCCGTCGGTGTGGAAAAAGAAACGGCGATCTCTTTATTCTTTCTGCTCCCTCCCTCACACCCACTCGCCTTAGTCAGATAGAGACTGCGAGAACTTAAGTTAACATCACGCAACAAAATCAATAATAACATGCCTCTCCAGTTCCACTTCTGTGTATGGAGATACTACAGATGCACAAACAGGATCCCGAACATACCCAGCTGGATGCAGTGTATCTGAATAATTAGCCTTAACTATGTTTAATTTAAGCTGTTTTCCTTAAGCACAAAATCTTGGATGTAACTTTTATTTTGAATGCAGCGATTTTTTTTTTTTGCATTCTGCATTATTCAAAATTTCCCAGAAATGTCTAGCGCCCTAGGGACTGAGGCCTAGAAGAAGTCAAACTTCCATCCATGCCCTTTAGGCCTTATGCATCATCATTTCAAAAAAAGAAGTATGACCCAAGACACCATTCAGAGAATGCCAATATGGTGAGACATTCGCAGTGACAAGCGGTCAAATCAGGACACTAATTTGGTGCAAGGTGGGAAATGTCAGCATGTAATAACCATAACGGACACACTACAGAGATGAGACTGTAGGGGGCCCAAAGCTTTGTCAGTGTTATTCATGCAGAACCACACTACACTAAGACACAAAGGCCATGTTATAACCATACTTCATAGAACATACATAGTCCATGTCATAACCTCACCACACAGTGGATACAACCATACTACACAGAGCTTATACAGGGCACGTTATAACTGCCCTACACAGAGCTTATACAGGGCACGTTATAACCACACTACACAGAGCTTATACTGGCCACGTTATAACCACACTACACAAAGACACATTGGGCCCAAGCCTTTAACAACACTAACCTGATATCTGACACTTTGGACACAGATTTTTAAGGTCTGACAGCCAAGATGCACAAAGGCATTACTTACAGGATGGTAGGTCCCCCAGCACCTGCAGAATCTGAGGTACGGGCATAGTGAGGACCACAGCATCGAAGCTCTCAGCCTCTCCGGCCCCCCAGAGCACCTCCCACGTGGCCCCTCTCTGCCAGACATGGGTGACGCAGCGGTTGAAGAACATCTCCGCTCCTGTTGGACAGAGGAGGTAACGGTGTGCAACACACCAGGGAAGAGAAGTACAGAGTGAGGTGTTGGGATGCACACTGCGTTTCACTGGACAGCCGCGTCTGTCAAAACTGGTGCTTCTAACTCACATGCACGTTTTTCAGATCGGTGCAAACAGCGCTCACATCGAAACAGGCCATGCCAATCGGCACAAGCACACATCGTACATTAACTAAATTATTGCTGTTGAATTACCTGTCATCAGAAAACATTCTAAGTTTTTTTTCTCACAGTAATTATTCCTGTGCTGATTTACATGAGCACATAAATCTGAAAAAATAACAGGACTGTCAAAAACTGCGTCTACATAGCACACATAGCGTGGTGACGCAAACGTTTCACTCGTATGTGTTGTGCTCTGCAGTTCAAAGCCCTTCATACGCATTTCTGGGACTGCGTGTCAAACTAAAGCAATCGGGGGGGGGGGGCTACCCACGGTACCTGACTGTCTCAGGTAGTGCTTGACAATGGAAGAGGTTCCCTCCGGGGCGACAAAGTTGCGAAGCCCTTCCTCTTTCATCATCATCCCTTCCACCGGGGCCACCAGCGGCTTTAAAACGGAGTGCGACAACAGCTCCTCGTAGAAGCTGGAAATCAAAAAGTATCGCTATCAAAAACCCCCCGCGGCGGCCCCCGGCACTTTGAAGAGCGCTCTGCGTGTGAAAAGCGAGGCGGCAAGGGAGCTCTCCAGCCTGGACTCGAACACACAGACCACCTGAGCTGGGAGGAACGACTCCCTGGGACACAAATGCAGGAAAGTAAAAGGCCACTGCTGATGGAAGCCAAGCTTTAAAGAGGAAATGTAAACACTTGCTCTAAGAAGGACCCCATCCTACATGAGAACATGACGGAAAAGCAAAACTAACGTAATGCAAAACTTGAATAAGTAATGTGTTATCAGCCTTGTGCTCAGCCAGGAAAATGTTATGCTTTCACAATAAAAGAAAAAATAAAATGAAAAGGAAATTCTTGAGTAATAACAGAGCACCTCGGGTAATACGTTAACCATCGTTATGCTCATAAAACATCACTAGTTTCGTAACCAAATCATGTACTCCTCGCATAGCTTTTTGAAGCTTACTTTTCAGAAATAAAATGGTTTCTGTAGCTCCAAAGAGCAGCTTCCAGTAGCCAACACTGATGTAGGGAGTGGAAATCAGATAAAGTGAACCTAATCTAAGCATGTAATTTTATACGCGCTATTTTTATGGGGAAACAATACAAAAATTAATAACACTATTAATGTAGTCTGGATACTTCTCCTTTTTAAGAAATACACACTGATTGGACAAAAAACTTTCCAGAAGAACTTCCAAAAAGCTGCTTCCAGCAAATGTTCTCCATAGTTCATGTTTTGGGCAGACAAAACTATTTTACCCCATTATATCATTTTCTGTAAGACAGAACGTCTTTCTAGCTGATGGTACTTTTCTAAATATAATACACTAAGTGAGGTGTATTTATGACTTTGCATTGATTTATTTTTACTTTTCAGTTTTGTCAGAATTCCCTAAATTTCTTCCAGTGCATTTAAGACTAGAATAGAAATACTCATAAAAACCATTTGGTGAACATGTGGTGTCATTCACATACATAAAAAAATGTATAATTGAAAAAATGAACACTGATTTACCTTAGGGAGTCCTTCTTAACACAAACCATGCTGACCCAGTTAAAGCTGAAGTACAATAAAAGCACAAAGCACACTGCAGCCTGTAAAATTTGTATTTTCAATACTTTGTAAAACGGTAAACTCCAAAAGCTGAATGCATATTTTTCTGAGGGGGGGGGGATAACATTCCCCAAAACAAATCCAGAAGGCTCCAATTATAGACGAAACTGAGCAGAAATGGCAGTGAAACAAAATCAAATGCCGATGACAGCTTAAGGCGAAGCTGTCAGACTCAATTCCTGAAGGGCCGCATGCAAGCAAGTTTTAACTCTGGCCTCGTCCTCCATTCATTTAATGATCGCCATTGTGATGTGCGTTGTTCTCACTTCAAGCATCTGTATTGAACATTTACTTCACCCTGTAATTAAAGACTGCATTTATTGCAATATTTTAGTGAAAACTGAATATCCTAGATATAAATACCATATATAACTGTGATAATTGGAGGGATTAATCCAGAACAAAGTTTTGAAACGAAAACCGGCACATAAGTCTCGAGAGAACTGTTGTAACACCTTTGACCGTGTACCGGTACTTTAAGAAAACACGGTACAAAAGTACAAATCATTTATATTATAATTTAAATCCATTTCATTATCTAAATCGGCAGTCTCCGCATAATATAGTACGCTTTTAAAAGAACATCAAAAACAATTTCCCCGGACCTCTGACAACAGACAAATGATATACACGATCCTTATTGAGTTTTTTTTCCCCACATCACAGCATTCATACAACTGGAATCATGCCATGATCAACAGGAAGGTCTCGGAATAACAATTACATCCTCCAACCTGGAATGATTGTACTTGTTAGACTCGAAACAAACGCTTTCATCTCACATCTGCATCACACGCGCCTCTCGTATCACGGGGGATCCTCGTTCTCACGGGCCACAGGACTCGTGTGCATATAGGACAGGCTGATGAAATACAGATTCTTTTTAGAGGTACCTTTCATGTATTTGACTGTAATATGGCGTGGCGGTTATGTACTGTGCACCAAGATCAGCTGTGCAGCTGGGGTCTGTTGGATTTCTACTTGTGGACATTCTTCCTCCTACGGCAAAAAAAAATATTTACAATTTTACAAACACGTTCCTGGAAGAATCAAGACCGTATAATCCTACACATCCATAAAATTCCGCAATACTACTTGTAAAATCCGACAATTTTAACCAATTCACAGAGTATTTGTATAGCAATGGATATACAGAATCAGTTGGTTCTAAACCTAAATTCCATCAGGAAACCGAAACCATTCATTTTATTATTTGTAGCTGGAATGCTTTATATGCCGTTGATAATTAAGTATTATAATACTAAATTCTAATAGTGCAGTTATAATATAATACATATATTACCAAGCAAACCACTAAGAAAATAAAGCAATAACATGAACAGTTCAACTTAGCGGCTTCTAACTTTGTTCATTTATAAACTGACCTGCTCCCCGAGCCTTATCCCAGACTATTATTCTGACTTTATTTAACATTTCTCTTCGCAAGAGACAAGCGCATAAGCTGCCCGTAAGACCGGCACCAACTATGAGAACTGTGGGCATCACTGCTGCTGGAAATGAAACAGTTTAGCGCGCTGAATTGGAAAAAGTTGCAGCTGAATATAATAATACAGTGTTGCAAACTCGCAGCTGTATGTGACCTTTAATCTATCTGTGCTGTCGGCCAACGAAAACTTACCCTGCGTTTAATCGAGTCACTGAGAAGTAATTTAATATCGCCGGTTTTATTAATAATTGGTTAAGCAGGCATGTGTCAGTTTTCAAAGTGTTTTATTTTTTATATGTTGATATGTGTTCCTCAAAATGATCAAGTAAGCGTTACATGAAATTTTATTACATTGATAATCTTGATGGGTTTCACTGCGTAGCAAAACAAAAGCCAGAATTTTAATAATTAATACGATCCCTTAATAATCGTTGACCATAAAATCTGTATAATGTTTGTTTCCAATTTATCGAATATGCACTGTTTTTGTAAACGACTGCATAGTAAAATTATATCTACCTACGTATGCAAAGCAGACAGCGATGGGTGTGGGCGGGGCTAGTGACGTAACACGTCACATGACATCTCCTGACTTCGTCCTGAAGGTTGCATGTAATCGAAAGGCAGCGCTTCTGCTGTAAATGGTAAGCGAATTAAACAATGTGACTTTCTCAACAACTAATTTAGCTGTTAAATACTCCGAGTCGTGTTGGTTTTATGAAGTGATATGACGGATTTTTGCAGTATTATTTCTAGTCAGACATTGTAACGTACATAGACAAGTTTCTCCAAAATCTGACTTCAGTATCCCATCATAATGCTGTTCCGTTAATATTCCGACACTGGCAGTTAATTGCGTAGTTTTTAGCTATAGAAAACCTGTGTGTTAAGATTTTTATCCTAAAAACAACACGTTGAAAATATTGAACACGTACTGTTATATATTGATTTTACATATGTAAAGTGAAAGTAACATTTTGCATTACAAGTCAGTACATCATACCACTATAAATGAGTCTATTATCTGAGATGATTAATTAAAAGGTATTTAATGTCTTTGTGAGGAATGTAATAGTACTGTACATGGCTAAATACATTTTAGAAAGCTGATTTCATGAACTTGATTCATCAATACTTCACTAAACGCTGAAAAATTAATAAACATTCACAGATATCACTTGACTGGTGAGGATTGGAACTGTCACCATATGTGTACAGCACACACTAATTTACATTTGATTTCACATGTTTTTTTATTTGGAAACTTTGTTTAATTATTATTGCTAGACACCAGTGCATGTCCACTGAACATTGCAAATGTGCAGGTGATATAAATCAGTGCAGTTTTAAGAGGAAGATAATGCTGTACAAGGTAGATTCCAGTGCAGTCACAGTAGAAAGCAAAAAGACAACCTAAGGAATCACTGAGTTTTTCATGGAGTCCGATTTTGCAGCACAGATGTGATACGTCCAATGGACATATTTCTCCTGTCTTTCAGAGCAAAGATGGCCTGGTTACTGCTGTGCGTTGCCTTTTGTTTACAAGGTATAGTCGAAAGTCATCTGAAAGTTGGGACAGACAAGCTGGATCCTGAAGTTAACATGAACATTGTAAGTAAGACTAGCAACAAGTAACAGTCAATCATGAGGATAATTAATGTGAACCTAAAACTGAATGTTCATTGTAATGTATCACATTTGGTGGTATTTAAACCTAACCAGTCATGTATAATTGCTGTTGCTAGAGTTCTAATCTCACTTCCCACTTTTTACGCAGGGTTTTATAGGTTGTATTTGTTTATAATGGTGGAAGACAGCTTTTTACTGTCATTCACATAAAAGCCATTTGTGATATATTATTGCTGCCACATTTCCCTGACTGAACAAATAATGCACTGAATACTTTTTCTTTGGAAAATAAACGCAAGCCCAGCGTCGTCACCCAAGACACACTTTACGTAAACTGGAAGCGTTGCGTTCTTAAGAAATATTAGCTTTGCCCTGCACAGCGTGTACACAAAATGAGTTTTAAAGTGTGGATTGCTGCGGTAAGTAGCCAGTCCAGAGAGAGACTGGCTGATCCTCTTTGCATCATGTACTGGGATAAGACACACCAGAATATGGTTTGGGTCGGCCTTTGAGTCATAGCCGTGGACTAACTTCACCAACAGAACTTTTGTTCTCCACCCTTATTTGTTTTCCGAGTTTCACAATTATGGTGGGCGTCGGGTACTGATGGCGGTCCTGGAGCACGAGCTTTTCCACTTTTTTGGCCACATGTTGCACTTTGTCCTTTGATATCCCATGACAGATTGCAGTTTTAGTGAGGAAATGAGTCACATGACCCCAGCGGGTTACGCAAGAGAAACAGTATCCTGAGTGTTTAATAATTAGCCTGAGCGCTTTCAAATTTTCTTCAATCTATTTGCTTCTTCCATTTTATTTTCAACGAATACTTATTATTTTGGTATGTATTTACAAAAAAAAAGGCATGCCACATTTGAGCTAGTTCATTTATGTTATCTGTAATTTCTGTGCATTTGTATGCATTACCTTTGTCTATGTTTATTGGATTTTTTTGTTCAAATAGATTATCGCGGATTAGGTGTGAAGCGATAATTTAACAGGCCTTCTCGTGTGCCTCACATGCCAGTTCTCATGAAATGCAAACATCTGCAAGTTTCATGACGGCTGTCATGACCTCTGTATCGTTATGCAGTTAATTAATTTATTGTTTACATTTCTTCCTCTGAAATATGTTTCTTGAACATAATAGTCTGTGCAGGATAGTAAAAATAACAAAAGAAGAGTTTCCAGTGTTCTGCAGATTATAATTGTTTTACATACATACCAAATGTTGGCTATGGTAGTTTTTGAATTCTGGCCCAAATAAATCAACTCAGACCTCTATCTCACAGTGAGGCCAGATGATATTTATATATTCAGCCTTTCCTGCAGTTGAAATGAAACTGAACACCCCCCTCCACACACACAACCCTCTTAAAAGTGATGTTAAAGCAGCACTGAGTTTATCCTTAAATTGTCTACACCAGAGTAATCCAGAGGGGGTCTTCGGGGAGTGGGAAATTGCAGTGCCATTAATTATGCATGAGTAGATAGCACGCCAGTCCTGGACCCAGTGAGCTCTCACGTTTTCTTTGAAGCTTCTGATTAGAATTTATGTCATACATGGGACCGGAACAGCGTTCCAACTGTACCCTCGGAGGCAAACAGTTTCTCGAAACGACAAGCTGTTAATCATTCAGCACAAGCGCACTAGCAGAAAGAGGTTTTCGTTCTAAAGGTATCTAGCAGCACCAGCTACATCGCAACAGCCCTCACACTGAATCCTTTTATGTTACATGCTGTATTTCTGCCTTTACTACAAATGTCCCACTTTCTCCGTTAGCTGGACAGCAAGCTTTTCTTTGTTTGTAGGGAGTTAGGCTACAGTTCTTGTCTTGGCGAATCAAGCGGACTGGTCAAAGCGGAACCCGCGTCTCCTTTTACTGTCCCCCTGGTACGTTGGCCGCCTGTAGCCTCGTGCGGACAGTTCGCTCAGACTTGCCTTGTGTTCCTTGCAGAGCGAACTCATTAGGCACTGGGGCTACCCGTCGGAGGAGTATGCCGTGGTCACTGAGGACAGTTACATCTTGAGTGTCAACAGAATCCCCCACGGTATCAGAAACAGGACAGGGAAAGGTGGGTGTATCACTGCAACCCCCCCCCGCCACCCAACCATGACACAAAAAATTTTTGTTTGTTCTTTGAGCAGTGGGATCGGTAGGTTGTGAAACAATAAGCAAAGTGAATTTGTAAGCACAGTTTCCTGTTGAAGTCCCAGCTGTGGTCTTACTGCTATACACTGAAGCAAAGCGCTCACCTTACAGTTAAAGGCCTAGTTGACAGATACGCAGCTAAATGTACGTTGTATGTTTGGGTACGAACTTGCACACTGCACAATTTTACTTCAGGTCCCAGGAACGTTGGATTTAATGTTATGTTAAAAACATCCAGGTATGCGAAAACGGCGCAAGCTGCTTCGTGCGAAAGTGTTGATGAAGTAGTCTAAACTGTAAATTATGTTAAAAGGAAGACAACACCACGATGACAGCTATGGTATGTTTACTGATTGGATAAATGACTTTTGTGAGCTACAGGGTTGCTGTCTTCATAAAAAATGGCACCATGTCAAGTTGACGTGTTTCTCACCTGTCACTTTAACAGGATATTTATACTGTGAAACGCTGTGGAGTGGGACTTCGGGTCAGTCGTCTGTATGCTTAGCACAGGAAGTTAGTTTAGCATACGCCCAACATCACGTTCTCAAAATGGATGTGGGTGTCTGGGTAATGTGTGATCACTGACATCATCTGGTCATGTGGCACATGCAGATCACCCAGTTATTCTCAACTGATAGGCAAATTAATGACATCATTTATGGACTATTTTTAGGCACCTTAATGTGAGCCAATAATAGCGTTCTAATTTCTCAGTGGAAATTTGTTAATATGGGACAGATTACAGTTTACCAGTACCAGATTATGGGATAGATTACTAGTAATTAATTAGATGAACTCTACACAGGGCAAACAAGACAGTATCTTGCTCAGAATCTAACAATTGGCCATGGCTTTTATCTTTTATTATTACTAATATTTCTACTGCTACCACTTTCTACCATTTTTTCTGAGTTTTATCCTGTATTTCAGGCAAACTTTTGCACAAAGTCATTGATAGTGAAGTTTGAACAAAATGTTTTTTTCCCTCCTTTCTGCCCAATGGTTGTTGAGGAATCCAGACTGAATCTGTAATTATTTAGCATGTAGAGCCCAAACGAATTCCTCCTATGTGACAGAAGAGAGCAGGGTCTGCTGGGTTTGTACACCAGACACTGGTCTCCCGACCGTTTCATCTAAAGGAGTGTTACTTGTACAAATGAGACCAAGAAGTGAGGACACCTTTTTGTTACACGAAAAGAGATGCGCTTTACGGAGAGATGAGCTGGGGCAGTGCGGATTTGGAGTATCCCACGCCGTGGCGGGGGGTCGGGGGTCTTGCAGATGGCGGAGGAGAGCTTGCCACCCAGGGGAGGCTGCTGTCACGCTTGGGAGTGTGAGGCCACAGTACGGCCTGCATCTCGAATTCGTGTCTTGGATGCTTGCCACATATGTGGCACTAGGCTCTACACTCATACATGTACACACATGCGTACACACACGCGCACGCACAGCATAGGGGACGGGCCTGCTTGCAGCATACGACACCCCAAACACACCGACTCTTTGCAAACCCAAAGGCACCTGTAATGCCTATTGGGGAGGGCGGGGGGGCACTCCTTTCTTGCTCCCCCATGTCAGTGCTCTTTTCCTGCTTTCTGCGTTTATGTTTCATTGATGAGCAGAATGGTTTCCTAAACTCACGTAATCCCACGTGTGAAACCAATCCAGCACAAAGCCAGTGTGACGGCTCTTCCTCACTCCACCTTCATCCTGCCATCTTATGTAATATTCTACCATCTAATAACATCCTCCTTACAAAGACTGCTGTGTCGATGCGCTCCCTTCCCTTTGGGTAAATTTTGCCTTATGATGTACTTATTTATTTATTTTTTAATTTTTGTTAAATTAATGATGGGATGTGCACTGTGTACTTCAGTTGACCCTCCAAGATAAAAAAAAAAAAAAAAAAAAAAAATTAGTTCAAAATGTAAATTAGGTTCCGCATTAATGCAGAGAATATTGAGATTAGTTTCTCATTAGAAACACTTCATCAGGCGGTTAGAGGTTTTGTTTGAAGCTCGTTTATATCTGTCATAATCCCCCCAACGTGTCTCGGGCACCCCGCGGTAGTCTTCAGAACTGACGGGTAAAACCTCAGCATCTATTCACACAAATAAATAAATAAGTACAATCACATCATGCTGTTTGTCTCAGTGCCTGTCAGTGACTGTGTGCGTACATATGTGTGTGCGTGTGTGCATATCTGTGTGTGTGCATGCATATCAGTGGACGTGTGTGTGTGTACCTTTTTTTTTTTTTCCCCACCACAAAACCTGCCCCCCCCTCCCCATTGGGGGGGACAGTTTTCAGCATTCACAGTAATGAAAGATGTTGTAACGTGAATGGTAGCTATATTGATTTTTACATAATGGCTGAAAAATGGCAGAGGGTCACACTTTTGAACAGTAATCTGATTTAACCATGGTTTGACTTCCTGCGACCAGATTGCTTTCCTCTGTCGGTCAACATTTATCTGAATGTGGAATGGGAATCATTAAGCACTTTGTAGTTGTAGCGTGATTTTAAATGATAAAAAAAGACCTCATTTGGACATCTTAATTCTGTTTCCTTCTTGTTCTTCGCCCTCCAAATTTTCATGTGTACATAATATTAGGGAGTCTCTTCCTCCCAGCCATTCCAGCAGCATGTCTTCCCTTTGGGATCTGGGGTATTAAGTGATACTTTGAAGTGTTTAAATAATTTATCTGTGGGAACATTGATTTCCTTGATAAGGCGACCAGTAAATTAGACTCCCACACAAAATTACCCCCAGCGAAGGGACCCATATCAAATAGTGACCGCCTCTGTCTGTGCTGGACAGGCAGAACCTCAAGGCTGTGAGACGCACGTCTCCTTTTTACATTCGAACACATCAATCTCCCGGAGTTCCTTTCATCGTAAGTCGTGCGTGATTCATCACGTAGCGCTTCTGACTGCTTCCATCCCCTGGCTGTTACATAAAGTATAAAATTTCAACAGAGTTTTCTGCAGTGCCTTGTAGCTTTAGGTGGGGTTTTTGCAGTTTGCAGTGGCGGGTCAGCCCATGGTCATGTGTGGCGGCAGCGTGCTTCTAGGAGGTGGAGTTGGACGTAGAAGAATGGCTGATATGAAGTAAAGCCACTCAATCAGTTGCAGGACTGTTTGTACCATGGAAAAGACCAACACATCCTGTTTCTGAGAGATCATGCCGATAAAGGTCCCAAAAAAACGAAATTGGCTTCTTGGGCAGCTGCAGTCAGACAGTGGGTGTGCGCCCTCTGGTGGCAATAATAATAATTAATGCTAACCTAGGAATTCTTAACTTGAGGACAGCGAACCCTCAAAGTGTTCATACACAGACTCTGGGGGTTCGCGCATTTGTGGAAAATAAGGTGTTTATTTTCACCAACTAAATTTTAACATTAGCTTCCATAATGTGTGTCGATAAACCACTGTATTTTTATTTAACACTTTAACAAAGAAGCATCTACGGTATTATGCCCCATATGTTGATAACGGTGTTTCAGTCTAATCAGTTTTCTTCGTAATCCCGTGCATTCTGTCACGTGCATTTAAGCACACTTTTCTGAGGAAGGGTCCACGGGCTTGACAGAGTAAAGTCTGTGGTATAAAAAAGGTTCCTAACAATCCTAAAACCTAAAAAAAAAAAGCCTACCATAAAATAAAACATGAGAAAGCTGCTTGGACACAGGGACTGGTCACCCCACAGCTCACTTAGGTCAGGGTGTATGATGATTAAAAACCTGAAACACCCAGTAACCCCAGGCAGAGCTGGCCCTGACCAGTTTGGTGCCCTAGGCAAGATTTTAGATGGTGCCCCTTACATTGCAACTGATTCCACCATCAATCCCTGCAGTGGCCTTCCTAGCAGTTGCCTATGTGGCCTATGTCCAGGGCCAGCTCTGTTGCCAAAGTCAATCACTAAATATCTGTCCACAGTGCACCGAGAAATGTGTGTTGTTCTTTGACCCTTTTCCATACCACCCTCCCAGCATTCAGAGTGTGCTGTATAACAGGCGATGGGGTGCTTCGTCATTGATTAAGGCTGCGTATGCTCAGGCAGGTCAGTTGGTGAGCTGGCCTCCGGGGTGGATGCGTCTGTGTGAGCTTTCTGGGCGATGTCACTCCGCAGGCCCACGGCCCGTCGTGTTCCTGCAGCACGGCCTCTTGGCCGCCGGCAGCAACTGGGTGACCAACCCCCCCAACAGCAGCCTGGGGTTCTTCTTGGCCGACGCTGGGTATGACGTGTGGATCGGTAACAGCAGAGGGAACACCTGGTCCAGGAGGCACGTCACGCTCCGGCCGGACCAGGACGCCTTCTGGGAGTTCAGGTATTTGGGTTCCTGTTGGCTCTCAGTTCAGGCCCCCGGAGGGGATTTGTTCTGGTTCCCTTCAGCAAAAGGTCAGCTGTTGTGATATAGATTTAAGAGGAGAAAGTTCAACTGGTGGTTATTTTTTAAAAACCTGCAGCTATGATGAGATGGCAAAGAAGGACCTTCCAGCTGTGGTGAACTTCATTTTGAAGACAACAGGCCAGGAGCAGATCTTCTATGTGGGCCATTCCCAAGGCACCACCATCGGTAGGGTGGAGTCACTCTTCTGGCGAATTCATGTTACCTGATGCCACCAATCCCTGCCCAGTTTAGCCCAACGGGAACTGAGAAAGTAACCAATGGGAAGTGGGATCAACCAGGCTGTGACCAATCGCACGGAGTACTGCCACCCTCTGGGGGCTATTTGTATTTATTTCTCCCAGTACTGCTTTAAATGAAAGTTTCCCGGATGCCTGATTTGCAGTGGACTACGTATTAAATAGACCAGTACCATGACTCCTAGCATTCCTGGTTATGTATGCTTCAAATGTTCTGTTTTTTTTTTCTAGCCTTTATTGCATTCTCCACCATGCCAGAACTGGCAAGTAAAGTCAAGATGCTGTTTGGCTTGGGCCCGGTAACGACGGTGCGGTACACGCGGAGTCCCATGACCAAGCTCGCTATCTTCCCAGAATTCCTTATTCGGGTGAGCGGCTCAGCTTTCCCATCCGCATTGGTTAGAAGCATTAGCCTGAAGTTAAAAAGGAATAGATTCTAATGTTTGAAGTAGCTGAAGAGGTCTCACTGAAGCAAGTCATAAATATTTAGCCATTTGTGTTGTACCGAAGGTCTCGTTTTAACTCTGTTTTCTGATCCACAGGAGATATTTGGAAAGAAGGACTTTCTCCCACAAAGTTACCTGATCAAGTGGTTTGCTCTGAACTTCTGTAGCCATAAACCAATCTCCACGCTGTGTGGAAATATTTTCTTCGTCCTTTGCGGGTTTGATGAGAAAAACCTCAATATGGTATGTCTGGCGTCTCTCTTGGCATATCCCTGTAATCTTCACAGTTGAGCTGTTATTAGTTAAAACTGAAATATCTTTGTGACCTCTAAGTCAGAACAGAGTTTGTTGTGTTTATTTATGTTGGGATTTTTCTGGAAAGAAAGAAAATCGTGATTACAGTTTCACCGTTTTAATAGCCGGGTGCTGTGCGTGAAGGTGGTGTCTGAGTACAGGTTTGCGCGGCCTTTGTACCCCGAGGTTGGCTGTTACCACAGTTTGGTGTGGCCTGCTGGTGACCTTGACGGCTTTCTGTTTTCCAGTCACGGACCCCTGTATACACAACCCACTGCCCAGCTGGGACTTCTGTTCAGAACATGATCCACTGGTCTCAGGTACTGGAACCTGCTCAGATCAACACATATTGATGATGAGGTTGATTATGATGCGTTTCACTTGCATAGCTCTTTTCAAGACACTCAGAGTGCTTTACATTGAAAATATGGACTCTCCTCCACCACTAATGTACAGCATTCATCTGGATGGTGCCGCGGCAGCCACGGCGCACCAGAAAGCTCACCATACTCCATCTGTAAGTGGAGAGGAGAGATTGGTGTAAGAAACAGACTTAAGGACTGTGGACATCGGGGTGAAACTGTCCATCACTGCAATACTTACCAAAATGCTACGACGTACACTTTTCGAGTAGCACTTTGTTATCAGGATACGGATACCTATTGTACGAATTCTGCAGCCACGGTATTATTATCCACCAAACAGCTCAGGCTGGAGACTTACGTCCTTGAATGGAAGGCATTGCGTGAACTTATGGCCGAGTGAGACATCACTCTAATCCCATGGTTGGACTGTGTTCGCCTCCCGGACGCATCCTCTAGATTAAACCCGCAGCCGGGGTCAGATTTAAACGTTGTACTTCTGAGCATGGTTGCCGTGGCGCCCCCGGTACTAATATGCTAAAGCCTCAAATTAGAAAGTCTTTGATCTGCTCCCCTCCCCCTGCCTGTTACAGCCATATTGGCTGGGGGGGGGGGGTCTGCATGCATCTACAGCTTTGATGCAGCCGTACCCCCAACAGAAACTGTCATCCAAACTCTGAACTGGAGGTTAGGTGTAGCTCTGTATGGAGGTTAGGTGTAGTTCTGTATGGGGGTTAGGTGTAGCTCTGTACGCAGAGTAGGTGTAGCTCTGTATGGAGGTTAGGTGTAGCTCTGTACGGGGGTTAGGTGTAGCTCTGTATGGAGGTTAGGTGTAGCTCTGTACGGGGGTTAGGCGTAGCTCTGTATGGAGGTTAGGTGTAGCTCTGTATGGGGGTTAGGTGCAGCTCTGTACGGGGGTTAGGTGCAGCTCTGTATGGAGGTTAGGTGTAGCTCTGTACGGGGGTTAAGCGTAGCTCTGTATGGAGGTTAGGTGTAGCTCTGTACGGGGGTTAGGTGCAGCTCTGTACGGGGGTTAGGTGTAGCTCTGTATGGAGGTTAGGTGTAGCTCTGTATGGGGGTTAGGTGTAGCTCTGTATGTTGTATAACTGATCTCTGTAATATTGGAGGGAATAATATGCTACTGATTGTTTATATGTGTTTAAATGTATGAAATTTTGTCTAATGTTTGTCTAATTATAGTTTATGTTTTATTCATACATTTTTTTTTCTTCATCTGTAGTAAACCGTAAACCCTGTAAACAACCCGTCCTTCCACTGTCGGCACGGTACATATTTGCGACACTCAGTGTTTTTTATAGTTAGGCAAGATGGTCCAACATCCACGCCGCAGGCAGCACCGCATTCCAAGGTGGTAAAAATTTAAAACAAAAGCCACCAGCTGACCGCGGCGCTACGCTGAAGAGCGGCACGTGTTGAGCGCGTTACACGGCGCGTCACTCGGTCTTCCTGTTTGTTTTCCTCAGGCAGTGCACGGTGGGAAACTGAAGGCTTTTGACTATGGCAGAGCTGGAAACATGGCTCACTACAATCAGGTAACACACGGGCGAGACGCTCCTCCTGGTTTCTCATTGGTCGGAAGTGGCCTGTAGAGTGCTAGTTACACTTACAACCTGAACGTTTCTAACGACAGTCAAATGCTCTTTATTTCCAAGCAAGCGTAGATTTAAAGGGAAAGTTTTTAAAGAACGTTGCAGTTTGAATGCATTTGTTTCCTTCGGACAATTATCACACTTCAGTCACTTTCAGACAGCGTACACATCTCTGCCCCTCCTTTTCCCGCTAGACAACTCCGCCGCTGTACCACGTGGAGGACATGAAGGTGCCCACGGCTCTGTGGTCAGGGGGCCAGGACACGCTCGCGGACCCCAAGGATGTATCTCTGCTGCTTAAGCAGATCCCCAAACTGGTTTACCACAAGGAGATCAAGCACTGGGAGCACCTGGACTTCATCTGGGGCCTGGACGCTCCGCAGGAGATGTACGGCGAGATGCTCAAACTCATGAAGCAGCACGTGTGACCGCGAGGCCCATTCCTTCGGCTCTGCCCAGCACCGGCACCAGCACCAGTACTGACTGTGACAATTCCTCTGAAACCTGTAAACGTTCAAAGCTGGTCTCTGGACGATGCTCTGTGAAGTGTGTGTGTATGTGTGTGTGTGTTGTTCTGTTGTTCTCTTTCCTATAAATGTTGCTTATTTTATTTTCACTTTTTTACAGCAAGGTCTCAACATTTGTAGGTTTAACATTGATAGTTTTTATTGGTCATTGCCATAATTGTGTTTTAGGTATTATATGTATTATGTGTCAGGGAAGTGACATTTAGTTTCCCAGCAAAAATATTATGTAGTCAAAATTGCATCAGTCCTCTAAAAAAGTAACACCACCCCCATGTCAAAAACATTCTAGTAAAGTCCTAGTAAAGTCGGCACGCTATGGTGACTTTAGCTGTGTTAAGGAGACACGTAACAGCGTGTCTTGTAAACAAAATGCGAGCAGAACCATATACAGCCACTCTTTATACGGTATGTCACTTCAGTATAGCATCATTTCAGTATAACGTCATTTCAGTATAATGTCCTTCTTTTTCCTTAAGTAAAATGAACGTAGTGTAGTTCGACTTATTGCCTTTTACTTTTTATTTATATTGTTTTGATTTTTCCTCAGTGTTTGGTATATTAATGGTTATCAGTATAGAGCCTGGTGGCTCAGTGAGTACAACAGCCAACTGGGATGCTGAAGCCTCCTGGCTCAAATCCCACCCCAGCCATCAGGTGTGTCCGTAAGGAAGACACTCCATATGAGCTCCTTGGGTGCTGAAAAATGGCTTTATAAATAAATACATTATCTCGCTTTAGTGTTACAGGTAAAATAATAGGACTCATTCTTTCATCTCTTATGGCATCGTTTTGTTTGAAATGCCATTTGTCGTATTTCACGTGCATCCGTTTGTGGTTTGTGATTGAGCTCGTAAAGAATACCGGTATTTTTGTGAGTTCGCAGTAATGAACCCACGCCAATGATGAGATCCTGCTGTAATTCTCAGGGCTCTGAAACTAATCATTATACTTTATATCAGTTTACCTGAAAGCACTTCAGGAATGTTGGGTCAGTCTTCATATGATGCTGTCATTTTCTAAGGAAGTCAGTCAGGCTTTCGTGCTGGGAACGTTTCTTTGTGCTGCTTCTTACCTTTTAATTACACGTCCGCTTGGTGACAATTAACCAAAGCAAGATTAGGCTGGGAAAGTTTTTTTTGTCCCAAGGATACTCGACTCAAAGTATTTTCTGTACTGAATCCAGATGTTTTTACAATATTTTTATCAAGTTTTTGAATGACGTCCAATTTAAACTTGAAAATAGTATTAAAATGACAAGTAGTGCGCTGCAGTGGTTCACTGGGCAGAGCCGTTATCACATATCTCTGAGCTAAAAGCTTGGACTATGTTAGCGGGTGGATAGTTAACCAGTTAATCTGCTCTGGTGACCCCTCAGGGAGCGCAGCCAAAAGTTGACCGCTGCTGCATTAAAATGACAGATGAGAAACGTTTTTCATCTTCTCCTGTATTTCACGGACATCTCTGTCAACTCAGGCAGTGGTCAGCCAGCGTACTGGGACTCCGTTTGTCCTGGTAATGCTTTTCCGGGCTGGAAACGTCCCGGTGGCGTCTTCATCGCTGGTCGCCTGAAGGACTTCAAAAGAAAAAAAAAAAAATATTATATATATATATATATATTTTTTTTTTTTTTTTTGTCCTGGGATGCCGATGGATAACATGTAGGTGGTGTCAGGAGAAAGCTAAGCCAGAAAGTGTCTTCATTTTAGGATTCAGTACTGCAAAGTATGTTTAGAACACCTGTGTCACAATCCTTAGGACAAAATTAACCAGTGTTTAAAGTGCCTATTTCCAGTGCTGTTCTTACCTTTTTACTGTAAAGCTCTGCAGTATTACACGTCTCAATGTATTGTTGCTGTTTTACCAAATTTGGCGTAGCGGCTGAGCAGGGAATGTTGTTACGCCTCCACCACTGTCGATAATGTACGAGGCCAGAGCTTTTTGTTAAAAACGCATGTGTGTTGCTGCATGTTCCCTCACAAGCTAAGGCACGCACTCGTGGTTATGTGATGACTCAGCTACCTGTACAGTGAGACTGTATGTCTTCTGATTGGTCGAAAGTGGGATTTGTCACGAGCGCGTTCTGATTGGCCAGCCCCGTGTGCATCAACCACCCCCATTTCTGGATCATAACAACTACGACTGGCTTAGCAGTTAATGAAAGTGACACTGTTCATCAAATTGAAACTGGAGGCATATTTTTTTATTAACTTTTCTAAATCACTTAACAGGTTTGATTCTCAAAAAAATATCTTGCAAACATCACTAAATAAAAGCTGACTGAAATGCAGTTCTGAATGTGCCTTTTAATGTGTTATAAAACTGACCAACTCCACCACACAACGACAGTGCAGACACACCAGCAATGACCTTGCAGCGGACATCTGCATACCACAGTATTGGTACATTGCCACAAAGCACTAACCCTTAACACATGCGTAATGATAATCACATTTATTTTTTACTTCATTTGAGACAGAAAATCTAAATTAAACCCTTTCAGAAATATACATATTTAAATGTGAAAAGCATTTGCCCAGCGTCATTACAGAAATAAGGGGGGGAAAAAAAGCCACATACAAAATTACACTTAATACAGCTTCACAGTGAACTCAGTGGTAACTATGAAGACAAAGGCACATACCTGCAGTCTTTCTGCAGGTAGTAATCTTTCTTATGCCTTTAGATCTATGAAGAAAAAAAAAAAAAAAAAAAAAAAAAAAACATGGACCAGTTGTAGGCCATCAACCTGAATACTACATTTTAAAAGAAAGCAACTCTCCTGATTTCAACACTATGCACTCCTGCACTGGGTGAGGAGATGTAAAAAGTCTTTCCCAGCCAAGCACAGTTTTGCAAACGGACATCCTCGTGTGGTAACTGCATGCACGTAGCAGCTGCATGGATGGCTAGATGCCAAGTTGCAGGCAAATTTCTTTTTGTGGTCCACAAGAAGGCTCTGTTACAAACATCCTATAACCACTTAAAGGCATGTAGATTTGATGGTGTTACCATGGCGACAACCGCTCTGTTCATGTCCAGTTTGCCCCATCAGTCAGTCTGATTTTGTGAGGAGTTTTACAGCCTTCGTGAATTTTAGTCTCCGAGCAATATCCCATGGCGTCTCATTATCCTGAGAGAAAATTAACGCCACAGTTCAGCACCTCAGACACAGGTTGTTGTACTGCTGCTGTTTAGAAAGGTGCACTTACGTGGTTTTTAATCGAGGTGTCTGCGTTTTTTTCCAGTAACAAAGGAATAAGCTGCTCATTTTTCTGCAGACAGGCATAATGAAGGCCAGTGTTTCCTTTCTGGAGAATACAAAAGAAAAGCCAATCATTTTAAGCATTGTGGTATCACACAAACTGTTATACTAGCATCATATATTGAAACATTATCTTTTTGCACTCAGCAGTAATGTGCTACTGTGTATGATGTGTGCACTGTACTGTCTTGGTTAACTATATGGTATATGGTAAATACTCACGTAGTCCACTGCATCAATCTCTACCTTTGAGTTTAAGACCAGCTGCAGCAGGTTCACATTCTTCTTTAGTTTTTCCATCTGTTTCAGATGGATTTGAAGAATGTATTAAAAGAGCAGGCTTACTGTACACATGGAAATCCAGTTTGTGCCAAACTTGTATAATGAATCACAACACATGCATGGTGAGAAATGTTCTGAAATTGCTATGCAAGTCTCCTCTTGTTAGGGTTCTGCTCAGGACTTATGAGGTCAAATGTATCTTAACATTACTGACATAATCGTTAAAAAAACATTACCATTATAAGGTACCCAATTAATAAAATGGGCATCAGAATTACGATCATTAGGTAGTCCAGGAACGAGAAGGTCTTCCGTGCAACGTAATGTAAACAGGTCCTCTTTTTCTGTAGGTAGAAGATCGACACATCAGGAACCACATTTTACACATACCACGACGATGAACTGTACTTACATTACATAGTACTTCTCTCATCTCGTATCCATAGTAACCCACATTACCATTATCGTGTACCTCCCCCTCCCGTAACATGAAAATATCAGTTTAAAAAAAAAAAAAAAAAAAAAAAAAAAAAAAAAAAAAAAAAAACAAAACAGAAAGTTGCAAAAAATTTTTTGTTAAAAAAATAAAGGAGGGCCTGAATTA
>JABJVR010010995.1:15842-45058 GCA_025773905.1 Chitala chitala | reverse complement strand
TGTATTTAGTTTTAGGCTCTTTTTATCTTCATTCTATATTGTATAGAATTAAATATAAAATTTGTGTGTGTGTGTGTGTGTGTGTGTGTGTGTGTGTGTGTGTGTGTGTGTGTGTGAATTTAAGGCATTCAAAACAACATGTAATTTGTCACCTGTGGAAACATTCCTTCAACAGATTCTCGCTTAGTTTCTTTGTTTATGTGTAATGCTTGGAAACAGCTGACACCCTATAAGTGTGCATAGCTTTTTGTTACATAGCCAAATGGTGAAACTACATTTTAAACATGTCAGATCATCAACTCATATGAGAGGACATAGGCAAGTAAAGTCTAAACTAATTTAAAAAGAAGTCAATAGCAAGTACATTTTAAAGTGCTGGAATAAACAATCCATAAACTTTTTTTTTTTTTTCACTAGGTAAAGGTATCCCAGCAACAACTGAATAATGAAGATCACTTACTGTCCTGTAATATGAGAGCTCAGCTACACAAGTCATAAGTGAATATACTTTGTTTTATTTTATCTTTATTGTTGTACCTTGTTTTTATTTGTTTGCCTCATTATTTTTTTTAGCTTTGGTTGACTTGGAATATGAATAAACTTGTAATATCTTCATGTCTTCTAGGGTAATTTTGTGTGCTAGTTGAAGGAGTGTCAGCTGATCATTGTTCAACTGCCGAAAATTTACACTGTCACACACAGTTTCCATAGCGACACCCAAACTTTGAGAGCAGTCTGGGAAAACCAAGAGCAGAACAGGCAGATTGAATCTCTGCTCAAAGAGAAGGTTTTTAAGCCTGCCACCGAAAAGAAGAACAGACAGTTCTGGGAACCTTCAAAGAACTGCTCTGTCTCAAAACTTAACAAAGGTCTAAGTATGCAGCTACCTTAATATGAATGCATAAATAACTTTAATGTGTAGTATGTAACACATTGTCCTTCCGTGAAGGTCAAGCTGTTTTTCCTGCTGTCCAGAATGTTGACTGTTTTATCTGTTGTCTAAAATAATGTGTTGCCACTTTGATTTTTTAAAATGTATTTTTTTATATCAGAGCTGTTTGTCTTGTAGTTAAGTGGTCTGATGTGCACCGTGGCTGGCTTTGTTGTGATGCAGATGTCTGAAAGTGAGAGCCCTGAGTTGAGGAAGGAGAGCCACTCCAGTTCTCAGGAGGAAAACTCCCACCCAGAGGAGCAGCAGGAGGCCAGTGGAGGCGAGGACACAGAAAAGGAAAAAAATGAGATTTCAGCTGAAAAAGGAGAGGAGAGCAAGTCTGAAGAGCCCCCAAATATGGATGTGGAACCGCCACTTATTAGTATACACAATGGTACACGTTCTTCATCAGCATTACTGCAGTACAATATCGGCCTAGATTTCTAGCTTTAACTTATGGGATGTCTTAGCTTTTATCTATAATCACACTGAAATAAAACAGTTCAGGCATGAGAAGTTTGCTATATATGTGCAAGAATTGCTTTTGCCTTTCGTTGTGAAGAACAATGATGATGACATTTCATGAACATTGGCAGAGACTCGGGCAAAGGTTCGAAGACGTGTAGGTGCAGACAAAACCAAAAGCGCTCGTCCCACAGCACACTCTGCAACGTCGTCACCCTCTACAGCCACTGCTGTGAGTACTTGTGTAAACAGAATCTGAGCACATATATATATATATATATATGCGCCTTTTGTACTATTTAATCTTTAAATATGTATTGGCTAGGCTTTGTCAAACTGCAGTGATTTATATCATTACTGTTGTAATGATAGCAAAACTTTAAATGTGTTTAGTTTTTCATCATTATAATGGTGTGAAAATTGATTAACTGCTAAATTTCATGTATCTCCATAGCTCAGAAGGCTAATAGTCAGTTGTTACGTTTGAGGTGGTGACTTGTTGTGACAGTCCTACATTACAACGGTATGCAGGAAGTGACACCCAATGCAATTTGAGCAGCAAGGTTGTCCAGGAAATGCTAGAGCAGACTTTTACTAAACAACCAAAGACTTGGCTTAAGATTTTCATCGTGCCCCAGGTCTCGGGAAAACGGACAGCAGTACTGTCCAATGAGGCCCAAAAGGAAATGATAAAGCAAGCCAAGGCAGCTAAGGACAGGCGTCGAGCTACACTGGACGCTCGCCACAAGTACCTTATCTCCAGGTTGGCCGATGGTGTGGGCTTAGGGGAGCCTGATGTGGAGGATGCTCTGATCTCTGACGACAAGGTCCATATTCTGTCTCTCCGAATTATAAAGACAGTCGTTTATATAAATGCATATGGATGTTAGCCAAGAGTATTTCCACTTCATTCAGTTAGAGTTTGCCATGGTTTAATGCTGTGTATAACAGATGCTTTTATTGTCATAACAGTTTGATATAATAGAAGATTTTTTTGCAAAAAATGGATCAAAAAAATTGATTTTCTTCTATCAAGAAGTGAAACAGGTAATACATATATAATTGCTGGTGACCCCCATCTAATTTATTGATTTTTTAATGACTTCCAATTAGAGAATTTCAGAAATGCTTAACAAAAGTGGTATTTTGTACGTATATTCTGTGTGCAAAGGTATGAACTATTGGTGTGCTATCATTTAGCAAATGTGCTAATTGTGCCCACTGCCACCTGTAGCACCAGTCTAACCCGGCTTCCTGGTCAGATACGGTCAGTAATGTTGTGGGCCAAAGGAAGCTCTTTCTCACCACCGGATCTGCTGAGGTACAATCATTTCACTTATCATTCAGACCACCATGTGTTCCCTACATCACTGAAGGTTGTAGGTGAATGTAACCTTCAACAAAAAAATAAATCACATGGCAGTAACAATGTATCTTTGCTCTGTACCATTGTTCAAAGAAGACAAAATAAACATTGAAACTTAAAAGATCTGATGAATTTAACACTGAATTCAGTACTGCTTCTAACAAAACCTCTTGATGTCCTTGATTCATAAAGGGATTACTTGGAACATGCTTGTTTTTCCTGAGAATCACAAACAAGGCCATAACAACTGCAAATGTCTCAGAGGTCTGTATATTTCCCACTTTGGCTTCCATACACTGCTCTGACTTTTCATACCATCTGACATTTCAAAATCTATGAATTGTACTTCCTCACGACAGGAGGTGAACTTCGGAATGCTTGATTGCTCCAATGGAAACATCCTACAGAGTCTGGAAAAACTTCTTTCCCTTGTAATGTTGCCAGCACTTAAATCTCAAGAGGTACATAACTCAAAATCAAAACGATGATTTTTTTTTTCAATAAAATAAAGTAATAAAAGCACATAAATTGGGTCAAAACAGTTGATGTTTTCCTGGAACCTTTAACAATATTACATTTAAATTTTTGTAGGTACAATGTTATTTGTTTTTCAGATTATAATCTAATGTAAATGTAATACATTGAACACAAGTAATCTTGCTAAAATTATGGTGTGGCCATCTGGTGTTCTGGGAATATAATCCATGACGTAAACTGAATTCTTAAATTTCAAGGAGTGTTCTATAAGATGGCAAGATGTGATCTACTGCATTTACCATCTACGATAAAATTCAATCTAGATCATTATAGCTCTGAATGTGAAGAGTTTAATTTTCCTGACGCAAAAAGATCTTCAGGTCCTGACTTTGTCATTTATGATTCTGTAGAGCTGGGGGGCTGTCAAGGAAGGACTGAAGAATCCTCAAATTCAAGACTTTCTTAGTTCTGTGGATGCATTTGTCTGTGGCCTTTCATCTGCAAGGCAAAACATGGAGAGCAAATTCCAGTTACACACAACAGACACTCAGTTTAACCTGGATAATCTACAAGAGCCATCAGATTACACTGCAGCAGGTATTCACACATCCTGTCAAATTATCACTACATATATCTATGAAGATTCTCAGTCGTCCAGGTGAGGTTATCTGGACACGACTAAACTAAACTTTCAGATCACTAAATATAGTCATTCCAAAGAGTAACGGCTCCTTATGTTTTAGCGCGTAACAGCGAGCTGGTGGACATGCTGGAGGGAGTTGTCCTGGACTGGGCCCGGCAAATTGAACAGGTCCTCACTGAGAGCAAACAAATGAGGAAGGAAGCCGATGATATTGGGCCTTCTGCTGAACTGGATCACTGGAAATGCAGAACGGTCACTTTCAACAGGTTTTACACCGTTGCAAATGTGTATCTCTTGAAATAGCAACTTTTAAAATATAAATGAATTTATCAATACATCTCTTCTTTTCGTGGTTTTAAAAAGTAACAGTAAGTGGATGAGATGTGAAACCAAGGTCCTGACTCTCTGTGTTCATTAACAACACCAGCATGTTCTTCATAAAGTGCAGGGGTGCTCTCCAGTGGTCTGGCTAGGTTTCTCCAACAGGCTCTACCAATCACGGCCTTTTAATTATCCCCATGTGTGAACTGGTTGTATCACTCTCTCCTCTCCTCCCCACCTGGTGTGGGGTGACCTTTCTACTGCTCTACACAATGGAGAGTCCATATTTCATTATAACGCACATATGTACTTTGTGTTGAATGAGCTACATATATTTGAGAAACAATATGCTCTAAACTGAGTCTCCTGAACATTTTCTGATTGTGTTCTGTCAGCATTTTAGATGAGATTAAAAGCCCATATGTGAAGAAGGTTCTGGGAGTATTGCAGGTGGCCAAATCCAAGACGCTGAGGAAGTGGAAAGAGCTGGTGCGTTTGACTTTAGTGTACTCTTTACATATTTTCACATATTTCATAAAGCAAGTATTTATTGTTTAGTATTTATGGGTGGCATGTATACATGCCTAATTAAAACAATTTTCCTGTAGGATGGAAGCATCACTAACGCTGCCAATGAAGCCAAAGATAATGTAAAATATCTCTACACGCTGGAGAAGTTCTTTGGACCACTTGGAAAATGCACGCCAGTAAGGGATGGTACATCTGTAATAACATCAAATATTTGTGTTACACATTAGAAAAGACCATAACTGGCTGGTGCCCTGCCTGGGTGTACCCATCCTCTGGAGTCAGCTCTAGGCTACCCGTGGCCCTAAATAGTTCTTGAGATGTTAAAAGGACAGATAATAGAAAAGAGAATATAACAGATCTTTACTGAAAATGATCAACTCGTAAGTTCTTTTGAAAGAATGTGGCTGAAAGTGAAAAATATAGCAAATATCAAAAACAAAGCATGTTTTTAAACATAAATTGTGTCAATTCTTTGAAAGGTTTCTGCTTTTATATCAATAGAAAGGGATGAAAATAAGAATAACACACGCTGTCCCTTTTAGATGGACATGTTGGAACACATTCCTAGACTACTGAACAGCATCTGTCTCATCCACAACATCTCGCAGTACTACAACACATCGGAGCGAATCACCTCACTCTTCATAAAGATCACTAACCAAATGATCAGCAGCTGCAAAGCATACCTGTCTCAAGGTGTGACAAAGGTCTGGGAGCATGACAGGTACCTTTTCCAATGACAGAATCACTACCAGGAAATCCCTGTAGTGGGATTAGTGGGGCTCATTATGTGTTTAATACTGTTTATATTAATGCCCTGCAAAAAAAATAATGCTGAGTTTGTCAAACCAGAATTAACAAAAAAGACGGGATCTTCCCATACATTGTTATTTCGTGGAAAACAACAACAACAATTCATCTCTATCAACAATTCAACTCTATCGCGGATTTTATATGCAAGCATATCTAAATATATGTCGCAGATTTTTCGCTGGTTCGCGGATTTCTGTGGACAATGGGTCTTTTTATTACCTAATATTTAAGAGAATATAAAGGGTTTATGCTGTATAACTGTGTGGTAAATGTTTATAAGAGTGTGGGAGAGTTTATAAGGGTTTAAAATATATAAAAATAACCATATAAACATATGGTTTTTACTTCGCGGATTTTTACGTTTCGCGGGGGGTTCTGGAACGCAACCTCCGCAATCGAGGAGGGATCACTGTAACGCCTTTCACAAAAAAACTGTCTCATTTATATAGTGCTTTGCAAAACACGTAAACATGCGTTAAGAATTAAAAAAATTTTAAGCATAAAAATGCTTAAACGTGCTATTGAAAATCAATAATAATCCAAACACCGAATTTATTTATTTATTTATTTATTTATTTTTTTATTTAGAGTAATAGTAGGCGGCACGGTGGCGTGGTGGTTAGCATTGTCGCTTCGCACCTCCAGGCCTGCCGAAGACGAATTCTCGTCTTGGGTCTGTATGTGTGTGTGGAGTTTGCATGTTCTCCCTGTGCTTGGTGGGTGTTCTCTGGGTGCTCCGGTTTCCTCCCAAAGACATGCAGGTTAGGTTGATTGGTGTGTCCAAATTGCCTGTTGTGCGTGCATGCCCACCCTGTGGTGACTTGGTGTCGTGGGCTCCAGGCTTCCCTGTGACCCTCACCAGGACTAAACAGTTAAGGTAATGACTGACTGAGAGTAATAGTAAAATACAACATTATTATTGGTCCAGCAAGGTCACGTGGGTGTGCACAAATTTTGTGGAATTAAACACATAGTTCCAGCACCTAATAACAATTCAATATTAATGTGCACTTGTAAAGGTGAACATTCCAGATCCATAATAGGGACTTCCAGTGAGTAACCATTGAAATACTGGTTAATGCTAATTAAAATAAATTTTCTTCTGAAAAGTTTGGCATGAAAATTAATTTTTTTTTTTTCTTGGTAGCTGTAATGTAAGAGCGATTTACTCAAAAAAGCAAGTTGTCATTGATTATTGTTGTGTAGTCACTATAGAAATAACCATTAATTGTACTCTGTTAGATATTGTTTATTGCATTGTCGTAGATTTGGGATGGGAGACAAGGGAAACATGTCCTGCCAAATGTTTGGAGAGGAGGAAATTGTCCCTCCCAAATCACTATACATCCTGATTACTTTAATCATAATAAAGCTGAAATGAAAGCTACATGAGTGGTTCATTGTATCAAACTGCTCTTTCAGAAATGAACTCCTCAAGAGGATCAAAGAGTGCTTTCAGCTCAACCATGAATACCAGAAGTGTTTCCACCAGGTCAGGGAAAAGACCAGACAAAACCCTGAACGTCGACAGTTTGAATTCAGGTTTGTCAAAACTAGGTGGTTTGTATTTCATACACTGACAATAGTATAGCATACAGAAAGAAAAAAAAGAAAAGCACTCAAACTAATTAAAAATAAGGTGGCTGATAACACAGGGTCACAACATGCAATTCATTCTATCCATTATATGTCTCCTTAGTGAGAACTACATCTTTGGGAAATTTGACACGTTCTGCAAACGTTTGGAGAAGATTGCGGACATGACCGACACAATGGAAAGGCTAGCATCTCTGCAGAAAATAAAAATCGAGGGCATTGAGAAGATATGTGTTCGTTATCAGTCCATAGTGACCACCGCAAAGTCCAAGACCTACAACGTGCTTGACCATCGCAAACTTGAGGTTCTAGTAAAGTCCGTGAAATTATTAGAATATTTTTCACATTCAAATTTCAGTAATGAAATGTACTTACTCCGTACTGTTTCCATAGTTTGACAATGACTACACTGAGTTTCGGTATCAAGTTGACGGATTGTATCAGTCACTTCAAGCGCTGCTTGACTCCTGGTTTGAACAACTGCAAACTGTGAGTCTTTTAAGCAAACTGTTGTGTTATATTGGGAAAATACTCAACTTTTGCCAGTTTTTTTGGTCTTCATTTAAATTTGCTGAGAAAATTAAAATTGTTCAGTATTCTTTATACAATGATGCATATAGTTTTTCCATAAATATGACTTTTTAAATAACTTGTTAATTTGTTAAGGTTTGCAAATTAACAAATACGGATTGTCTTGTTTTTTCTCAGACCCAGCAAAAACTAGAAATTCTGGCCAAGTTTGAGAAAGTGGCAGGGAACCAACTAGACCTGGAGGAGAAGTATTCCACAGTGCTTCAGCTTTACAGCAGAGATCTGGAGTCAATCCGCAAACTGTACCAGAAACAGATGGACGAGCCACCAATCCAGTGCAATACACCCCCTGTACGTCTCAGCAGCTGAATTATTCCTAGTTTCAGATCCATGTAAATTTGTGCTCCCCTTTGAAACTACATATTTATTTCACTGAACTTTCAAGATGAATAATGGTAACACAGTGTCTGCAAATATATGGTAGGTGCTGAAATTAGCACAATAAAAAAGTACAGTAACTGATTAAAAACAGTCGTTATCGAGATATTAATAAGACCTTGTAGGAATCGTAATAATCTATTCACTGATTTACAGCTCAAATTAAATTTATAAACGGGTGGTATGCTGGGTCACTAGGGGGCACTGTTGCCTCATACCTAAGATGTATATTCAAATCTGCCACATGTGAGTGAAGTTTGCATGTTCTCTCAGTGCTTTTTTGAGTTTCCTCTGAGTTCTCTGGTTTCCTCCTTACCAGTCCACTGACATGCTGCTCAGGTATATTGGTAAATATAAATTGCCCTTAGTGTGTGTGTTTGTGGGGAAACCCTGCGACAGGACATTGCCCTGTCCTGGAGGCACCTTGCATCTCTTTGTCTTTTAGGCTGCCTGTGACACCCTGCAGAACATAGGCAGTTGAAAGGATGGATGGATATAATTTATTATGACAATTTTATTAAGCATATATTTCAAGCAAATATATAAAAACATTGGCACATTGATAAAATATGCAATACCTTATTTATATATGCAATACCTAAATTCCTAAGACCACATCATAGCCTATTTTGATAAAGGCCAGTTGACGCTAACCCAGGATATACCATATCTAGGGCACGTGGCTTTTCTCTTTTTCTCACTATTACACTGTATAACAAACAGTTTAACTGTTTTACTTGATCCTTGTGTTTTGTACTGTGGTTGAAAGTCACATTGGTTCAGAGAAAACACTAACTCCCCACACATAGTATCGAGGTCTAATGCAAATGCAAATGTTGGAGGTGTGAGGAGACACCTCTATCCACTAAAATCTGTGTCATTCAAGAAAAAAATGTAAACCCTGAAAGACCTCCACAGCTCCTGCTGCCTCAAAAAGAAATCATATTCATAAATATCAAAAATAATTCTAAAAAAACATTTTATGGTTTTTAATTTTTGGAACCAATGAGGATTGCATTCAGTTTTGCTGTACAAGTACAATGACAATAAAGACTATTCTATTCTATTCTATTCTATTCTAGACAAAATTTAACTATTAATGTTTAATTTCTACACTTGTTTTGCTAGCGTCACTCCTGTTATTCCCTTGTGTATTTCCAGATATCTGGGAGGATTATGTGGTCTCGCCAGCTCTTCAGGAAGATTGAATTACCCATGAGGACTCTGAAAAGCAAAATAGATGTCTTGAAGGTATTGGTAATAAGGTATTAAACATGAGAAAGTTAGTGGTTAGTTCTGTGGCCTTTATACCTCTGAGGTCGGGAGTTTGAATCTCAGCCAGTGCTGATCCCAAGCCTGGATAAAACAGGAGGGCTATGTCAGCAAGGGCATCCACATTTACTCATTCAACAGAAGCCTTTGTCCAAAGCAACTTAAAAATGTGTTACAACAAAACTGGTTCTTTGCGTTTAACCCATTCCCTGGGGGAGCAGTGGGCAGGCGTTATTCTTATTCTGCACCTGGTGAGCTAGCACTGAGAATAGGGACACACCTGATGGCTGGGGTGCGACTCAAATTGGGAGACTTCTTCAGCCCAGCCTGATGTTTTACTCATTGAGCCATCCAGCATAGAAACTTGAGCAAATTGTTAACATGTTGGTAGATCTCCTGAGGGAATATATATATATATATATTTTATTATTTTTTTTATTTAATTCTTTTTGGGTTAAATGCTGAGAGCCAAATTTATTGTAATATGTATACATACTTAAAGACTAAAAGTTCTTCTAAAAACTACTCAGGAATAAATTATGCAGGAATTAAAATCCCATAAATATGTCAACTAAAATACGTGTGAAATACGTATGAGATGTTTTTTGCTTTCTTAATGCGGTGAGCTAATGTGGTACAGGTTGCCCTGATGAAGAAGGTGATCAGGAGCTATAACAAGATGGCAGGTGTACTGATTGAGTATGAGCTGCTCCACCACCAAGCCTGGTTCAGAGCAGTGGAAACCAACCTGCGTGGCCTCAGTGCGTCGCTGCTCATTCGAGATCCTGAAACACAGGTACTGGCCAGGAGCTGCTATGATGACAATAACCCAAGGAATTGATTTTCTATATAAATATATACTTTTTTTTGTAGAACCTGTATGTCAATATGGACCCAAACATTTCTGAGGTTCTATGTGAAGCCAAACACATGCAAAAGATGGGCTTGGAAGTTCCTGGAGTGGTTCTGAACGTGAGCAAGGGTGAATCCCAGCTGAAGGCCCAGCAGATCATGTGGGTGGACATCAGTAGAAATTTACAGTATTTAAAGCACTGATAAACTGTATCATCCAGCCCATCTTAATCATTTAGAGAAGTGAAGTGGTTTAAAAATAATTATACAATTAAAAAATGTATATAGTTTGCACATTTTTAACTTGACATCACTTCCACTTGGATTTACAGTAAAAGGTAACTTAATATTGTTTTAATGTTTCATGTACAGTAAATTGATAATTTTTTCTGTCGTGAAGTAAAGTTAAAAACTAGAAAACTTTTCTAGTTTTCACTTTCTGTGTAAACCAGACAATTTTCTCTTACAGTTTTTTTTGCACACAAATGAAACGCTGTATATTTGAATGATCAAAGACAGGAAAACACGGGTAAATTAAGCAGACTGATGTATTTTGATTTTTTTTTTAATTTTAGGCTAGAGGAGATGCTGAATGATATTGACGGAGCGAGATCGCGGGTCCCTGTTGTCCTCCAGCCTCTCCTGCATCCCTTTTTCAGCCGCGTTGATGATGTTCTAGCTCCCGGGTTCACCGTGCTCACCTGGACCTCTATTGACACAGAACACTGTAAGCACTGAGGAAACGTTTTTTAGCACTTACATACTGACCTGCTAAGCATTATATTGTCTAGTCAACAGTGAGAATGCTTGAAATAATGTATTTCCTGTCTATCTGAAGGTTGATTGCTTGGATGAAATAGATTTTAAAATAGTTTTTCTAAGGAAATGGAATTATTTTGGAAACTTAATAACAATGAGTCACTAGAAAATACCCATTGCATTGAATTATTAAATTTGATACATTCACAATGAAAAAACTGCAGTAAACACCTGTAAGCATCAATTATGTGGCAGCTTTATAAAATTGATAAAATTAGTGAGAAAGTTGTAATGGGTTTAAATAGTTGATTGATCAATTAAATTCAGGCAAGATTTCAGTTGAAAGGAGAGATGATTCCAAACAAAAGGTGAGATAACTTTTCTCTTTCCTGACAGTTGTGGAAAATGTATACAGTGTACTGCAGGAAATGGAGCAGGTGTCAAAATCGGCAAGTGACATCTTAGAGTGTCGCATTGAACGGCTTCTGAAGGCCATGTCCTCCACGCCCCTGTTAGTGATGCCTGATGATGATTCAGTGTCACCCCAGGCCTTCCAGGAGTTGACTGAGAGCAACGTGATGGCCATGAGCCAGGTGCTCAGAACGTAAGTGTGCCCTTCATACTCTTACATGTGTGGTTTCTAGTTATTAGTCATAATGAATCATGGGAGCAAAAACACTCAAGCCTTAGTAGCAGTATTTATGATCTGGAATGTCATGCTGATTATAGGCCCATTGTGAGATGTGCTGTGCCCTGCTTTCAGGTCCATCTTCTTGAGAACTTTTGGCTGTGTGTTGGGTTTTAGTGCTTTTATTTATTGTTATTATTTGCTAATACATAAACTGTCATTTAGGCTCAGTTTAACAATAATTGGAAATACATAGCATTGAATGTGAATTTTCATTTCATTGGTTGAATAAAGGATTTTACTGAACTGGAAGAAGAATGAAATGGAATTGGAACATATATGAATGCTGTTGAGCCACTTTTTGTTGTCTTTTTCAGTTGGGACAGAACTGCACTGCAATAATTCTCACTGGTCATTGTGTAATGTGTGTGTGTTTTATCTAAGACAAAGCCAGGAGGTGGAGAGGGCCGTTTATGATCTCATTGACGCCATCAAGAAGAAGATGAAGCCTGAAGAGAAAGTAAATTTAGAGGTGTGTTAGCGCTGTGTCAGTACCATTGTCACATCCAGCACCTGTAGTGGCCTACCCTGGCCAGTAGGTGCTGCTATTACTTCTTTTTCCCTATATGTTCACATTATTTTCACTTGAGGCTTCTTAGTTAATAATATCATCACTGTCACCTGTTTCACATTACCAACTCTTTCCTATATAAACCCTATCCTTTCCTCTGCCAGTTGTTGTAGATATAATGTTGCGTAGAGCTTGACACGTGTTAGCTAATTGGTGTTGTTCAGTATTCTTCACTGGTCTTCTACCTTTTGTATTGACCCTCTATGTCAAATAAACTCTTTTGCAAGTAGACTCAGCCACTGCCTCTGTGCACCTGTTCCCCAAAATGTTACAATCACTATCTTCTGCCTGCAAACACATGGCTTCTTGGTGACTTCCTTATTTTTATTCTGGTGCAGGAATCTTTCCACTGTCTACACCCAGATACCAAGACAAAGACACGTTGCCAGTCTTGCCTGCCCTGCAAATTCTATAATATGGTAGGGCAGCTTTGTCAAAGAAACACAGATGCTCTAGTCAAAGGTGAGATATACAAACGCCTGCCTGACATGTTATAAACTGAGAGGAGCTGTATAATTTATTACTCATTTATCTTTCATACAGTACGTGACATACAGTATGTGGGTACCCTGTCCTATAAGTAGGACTAGTAAATGCTGAAGAGTTGCTGATGCAACAGCGGTTCTTAACTGCAGTGCTCATTGCTGAGTTCCCTAATGCCTCTGTACTCCGTGCTGGAATAAGCACCCTTTGTAATGAAATAGGTTTCCATGGCTGAGCAGGCACAAGCCTCACATCACTATATACAGCGCTGGATGTCGTCTGGAACAGTCAAAAGCATATTGCTGTTGTACATGTGTCTGGAATGATGAACAATTCATTTACAGCACTAGTCAACATGTAGTTTAATAGACAAATATGGATTTGGCAAGTGTCCCATAGGCACAGTGTCAGCTGTAAAGTTTGATGGAGGACGAATACTGGATCAGGGCTGCACCTTATGGTTTGGCTCAGCCCCTTAGTTCAATCAAGACATGTCAGACATGTTTCAATAACCTTCATGGTTTGCTATCAATGAACTATCTTAAAAATAATTTGATGAGGTTTCTGGGAGAAGGTAAGAAATACTTTTCTGAACTATCAGATGTTTCACTTATTTTGTTGGCTCTCACACCTGTGTTAGAGGGCATGATAACTCAACATGGTGACAGTTTGTCTCATAGTGGTGTACAACATTAGGACATTTTATTACTGAGCTACAGACTGAGTATATGAGACACATGGGTTTAGAACTTGAAGAAGTTGAAAGGTTAAAAGCATATTTGTGTTCCTTGTTAAGTGTGCATTTTTTATCAACTTTTCTCGGAGCAAGCTATCGTTGCCTGTCTGTCTTTCTTAACGTCTCTTCTATCTGACATGCTGTGGCCATCAGCTACTTCATCTCTACTTCACAAATAAGACCATAGTGCAGATTCAGTTTCCTCTGTTGACCTGACAAAAACAAAAACAAATCCATATTAATGCACATTATTGTGGAATGAGATATCCAAAAAATGTATAATATGGAGATTTTCACAAAATATAACATTAACAGGTCTGGGTGAATTCATGTCTTCTTTATTTTTTTCTTTCAGCCACAAAGTCATCTCTGGAGACACTGAAGCGTCGGCTTCATGTTGTGAGCTCTAAGTACCAGGTGTCATTGGCTCTGAGCAGGTCTACCACACAGGCACCCCTCTTCAGGGCAGTTGTCGAGCTAGCGATTCCCAACATCGTCATGAAGCCCAGTCTGGATGAAATACAGGTAGACTTCTTTCTTCAGTAATTATAAGGTGTAATAATATTCTCAGTACATTTGAAGCTTTTTGGTCTGAAGCAGACAAAATGCTATTTTACAGTGCCATAACTGTTCTTTTTCGTACTTGTCAGAGTATTGTGAACAAGTCTGTGAATATTGCACTTTCGGTGGGAAAAGATATTCCGCTGTGGACCTATGCTTATCTCCATCACAAGCAGCTGCAGGTAGAGCCACACACTTGACATATTCAACACCATTTCATTTCAAGGACATAATTGTGCAATAAATGTAGAGCAATCCACATTTTACATTTGTAAACGTTTTTGCCACAATAATTTTTTTGTTTGTTTGTTTTCATATGCTAATTAAAATCTATATACTGATTTCCTTGATATAAAGTTTTTAAACCAAAGAATAAACGGTAATCTTATGTTTTAAATAGGATTTTCAGTATAGGGCTTTTCATACTTAAAATGTATTGTTAAACTTAACTATAACAATGTTTTCCATTTCCAAATGTACTTAGTGTTAGTGTATTATCAGCTGTCTCTGACGCTGTTTCTGCTGTTGGTGTTGTGTGGACAGAACCCAAGTGCACATACCAAGAAATGCAAAGCTTTGTTGGGGGAAATGTTTCACAAAAGGCACGCAAGATCCCAGCTCCAGAAAATGGGACAACAGTCATCAAAAAATTAAAAAACACAAAATAGGCCCAGTACTTAAACACAAACAGGACCTTGAACAGGAAGCACATGAAGATTTTTAACCATAAGCCTGAAAACTACAGTAAACCAGAAACATATCAGGACACAGAAAGCCCTTCTTCTGACCCATTATTGTACCAGGGGATAACTCATGCCCGAGCACAGAGCAGCAGAGCAGTCTTCCTGCCAGGGCAATGGGACTGGTGTGGCCAGTCAGTGCCCACATCTCCCAGTATCAACTGCATGGTACCATTTTTAAGGAATATCACCTAGAAATAACAATTAAAAAGAACTTCAGTAAAGTAACGACTGTAGTGTTGTCATGGGAACGTGCTGAGCCTTATACTGCCGTGCCTGAGTGATGTAGCTCTCTCACTGACCTCCTCTCCTGTGGGCCAGGCGGAGCAGAACGCTGTAAGGGACGCAGGTGACGACAGTGTCATCACCAAGCAGATTGTGTTGAAACCCCTGGACCGGCAGCTGAGCGAACACAAAGACATCACCAAGGTGGTCATCCAGCTGGGCTCAATTGTGTCGTCGCTTAAAGCTGATGCCACCGAAGTGCTGGATGAGTTCTCCCACTTCTCTACTTTGTGGAACCAGGTGGGTTTCTGGGTACCAGATTTGTGGTCCAGTAATGACTTGTTTCTAACAAAATTCCTAATTTCCTCTAGGATCCAGAAGAAGAGGTGAAAAAATATTTGGAGTCCAGACCAGAGTTTATAGCTCAGATTGCTTAC
The DNA here is from genome assembly GCA_025773905.1 of Chitala chitala. NCBI lineage: Eukaryota > Metazoa > Chordata > Actinopteri > Osteoglossiformes > Notopteridae > Chitala > Chitala chitala. The sequence continues at coordinate 29,622 of JABJVR010010995.1, read as the reverse complement.
TACTCTGTGAGTATGGCTTCTTTCATTTACTTTTGTCCACTGAAATAAGTGTTAAGCTTTATGGTGAATCATCTTAAATTAGCATTTTTTTCTTGACATCTGCTGTGTTACTCTTAACAAGCAAGGGAAAATAACACAAATTTTAGCTATTATTAGCTATTATTTGCCTGATAGTCACCATTGCATTGTAGTTTTCAGTCATAAAAGGGCAACAGGCCTGTATAATACTCACTGTGATGTGCATAGAATGAGGTGGAGGAAATAACATCCTTTCTGTTCAATAATTTATAGCTTTGTTTACATCACCAACATGTAACTGAGTCATTCTGCAATGCTGGTGACCAAAGAGGGGGTTGTGTAAAAATTCAGGTATTTAGAGTGAAAGGCAAGCTCAGCACACCATACCATGATCACTAAAAACAAAAAATGTTAAGGAAGACATTCCTACCAACATAATAGAACAGGGACATAAAATTCACAGCAGTACTAAGCAAAGCAAGTTTTGATATTTAAAAAAACAACTAAAGGTATTTCAGAAATTTAAATGTGTATACAATGTCATCAAAACCCAGTTTCGTTCTTAGCCCACAGTAATATGCAGTGTTGAAATGACAGTTAAAAAATTTGGGACATTTTGAGCATTACATATTTCAGCAAAAAGACAGAAAATCCTTAGTTATTAAATGTTACTGTTCAAAACACTTTTTGGTGACTGTGGGTAATGCTATGAAATTTTTTCCATTCTTGTTTGCAACTGATGTGGTGGTAATGTTATGTACAAATTGGATTATATAATGTTAGGTTATTTTATTGTTTTGTCAATTTTCTCAAATTCATTTAGCAGACACTTTTATCCAAAGCACCTTACAAAATTTCACATATTACAGCGATACTGTTTCTCTGCATTTCATCCATCCCCTTGGGGGGGGGGCAGTGGGCGGCCACATAAAGAACCCAAGGAGCTAATGTTTGAGTGTCTTGCTCAAGGACACTCTTGACAGCTGGTCTGGAATCAGGATACCAGTCCAATGTTATACCCATCAAGCCACCAGGCCGCTATATATAGGTATGCATATAGCAACCCAGAGGCATACATATTAAAGCAATGTCATACAAGAGGGAGTGTTGCTGTACTGAATTTCAACACAACTATGATGAGGTCATAGGCACAAGGCTACAGACTGAGTACCAAAGATATCACAGCCATGCTGATATTCAGTACAGCAGCATTCCATCTTATGTGATATAGCTTTTATATGACAGTTTTACCAATGACATTTATTAGTTGACCATAATAAATGACAACACATTATGATTTACTTTTTAATTTAATCAGTTATGTGGCTCTTCCAACACAAAGAATTCTGCAACTGGACTGAGAATTGACTATTCCTAAGGAACACAAACAATGAGCATATTTGTGCACAGCACCGTACTTTACCCATTACATTAGCAATGTTGAAAGCAGTTTAAATCCCCTGCTGTTTGCCTTACTGTGTTAGCTTCATCCTGGCTTTTTCCCTCCTCCACATCCTCTGCTACAGACCTTGTTCAGTAAACCTTTGGATTGTCTGGATTTCGTGTTGCAGAGTAGTTTAAGATGCGCAGCTCTTCAGGTGAAATTGGGGGGTAGTGTGCTGTTATGTCTTTCCCTGCCCTTCTGATCTCTTAAGCAACACCTGTGAAGACATTATTAGCTTGTGTGAATTCTGGGTCCTGCATTTAACTCCACAAATGGCTAACCAGAGGCTCATTGACAGTTTAGACAAGCCTAAAGTCCAATGCTGCAGAGCTTCTCTTTAGTTTTCCGAATGTATCCATAAAGCTGCCTCAAAACAGTATTCAGCTCAGTCCTTTAAACGGACTTAAAGTCAATGCTTATTTTTTTCAGACTTAGCTAACTGTGAAAGCAGTTTAAAGCCCAGGCTCTTTGCCTTACTGTGTTTGTTTTACATACACTAACATTCTGGTGGTCCGCCTTTAGCTGGTAGTCCGCCTTTAGCTTTCATTATGCCTTTAGCTTTCATTATCATGCTCCTTGAACTCCTGTTTCACAATTTTAGCCTGATTAATTTTGGCATTGTGTCAGCTGTTTTTGTGTGATAAAAAAATCTGCTGATTTCTGATACTCACCATTCAGATAGTTATAATTGAGATACTCTTATATATATATATATATATATATATATATATATATATATGCAGCCATGTTTACTTTATATGTCTTTTACAAATATCTAACAAAGGACAATTTTGTTACACATATATAACAGTGTGTATAGGAGCTGTGAACTGTTTGTCTTCTTTTTTAGCAGCTGTTTTTTTGTATTTTCAGTTTGGTCCTCTCTGTACAGTTTCCTAATGGTTGTACCAAATATTTCTGAATACACACTTAATGAAAACCAATTGCCTTTTGTTCTGAAAACAATTCAGTTGTTAAAATGTTTCTTTGAACACTGATTGCCCCTAACTGTCACCAGACCTAGAGAATACATTAACTGCTTTTGACAGAGCATTTTCACAAAAGAGTAGAATTCTTTGTAAAAGTTTTTTTATGTTTCAAAAGCAACGACAAATACATGAAACCATTTCAAGATAAAAATCATAATCAGAAACAAAGAAATTTGCAGGAAAATACAGTGAATAAAATTGTACTTTTAAACAGACTCAGGAAAGGTAGGATAATGATCTGAATATTAACAAATATCAGAGTAAAAGTCAATAATTACCAAAGAAACACTGGAAACTTTGAAAGTATGAAACAAAGTTTCCTTCAAAGACACTGAAGAAAAATGGTGTATGTCAAGCAGAAACAGTTAAGGTACCAGCATATGGTTTGAAACACATTTTTGTTTGACATTTTTGTTATTTTCTTAGTGTTCAAAAAAAGTTTTTTTTCTAAGTTCCTTGAAGTCCTCTTTCAGGTTGGGTTCACCGTTCAGTGCAAATTGTTCTTTTAATAAACAAATACTGAGCATATAGTCACGATCATACCCATGTACATTAATGTACGAACTTGTACTTCTTCCCTCTCCATGTAGAAGCTGGAGAGCCAGATCGATGAGCTGCCAGCCTCCTGCATTGTGGGTTCCGTCCTCTTTGACACAGAGATGCTGAAGATTTCCTTGATCCAGGAGTGCCGGATCTGGAAGCGGGCCTTTGGAGCATCGCTTAACCGCCAGGCCTCTGCTGACATGGCTGAAATCTATTCATTTGTAGACAACCTGAACAAGAGGCTTCAGAGGCCCATTAAGGACCTGGAGGATGTTAGGGGGGCTATGGATGCCCTGAGGGAGGTGCGGGAAGCCGAGATCCGCATTGACATGATGATAGGCCAGGTGGAAGAATCCTTTGCTTTGCTCAATCGCCATGAGCTGTCCTTCAACGATGGCAATGCGGAGAGGGTGGATAGCTTGGCCTACGCTTGGAAGAACCTTAATATGCAGGTGGGCAGACAATGCACCGTCATGCAGTCTCACATAACAGCTGTGATGTAGAAGCACAGCTGTCAAGAGAAGAGCTTCTCAGTCCAAGTGACTGATGTTCAGAGTCCAGCAGAATTTCAAACTGCTGCTGTTAAAGTGCTCTCAGTGACAGGAGAGTTACATTGGGAAATAACAGTGGAAACATTTTGATTTCAGAATAAAAACCTGTGGAAGAAATTGGTTATATGTAGCTTTTGGCATAGTATCACCAACTATGTTGTTACAAGGTTTTTGCTAGGCTACATGGAGGACACAGATGGAGGACACAGATAAGGCACTGTCACCCCACCACATTCATGAATTTGACATTTACAGTTTTGGCTATTTACAAATTGGTTGTGAACAACTAAATGGGAACATTATTTGGAAAGCTGGAAAGCAAAAGATCTCAGGAAGTCACAGACAACGCACAAGACAAAAATAACAATACTGAAAATAATTTGTATCACATAAAATCACATAATATGTAAATATTGCTGTTACTTAGTACATGTTAGTGTGAGTGCATACTATGTCTTAAATATTAAAAGCATGTTTGTCTCAGCAACAAGCCTCATTCATGTGTTAGCTGTCTTTGTGACCATGGAAACTTTTAAAGATTAATTTTGCATTTTTAATAATGAGTCCAAAATGTAAGGATCCAAGTGCTTCTGAAAGTGTTTGTAAGAGAAATAAGACTGAACACTTTGACACAAAAGGTGGGATTACTTGATATGTTTGGTAGTGGAAAGTTGGCAGGGGTGGTACAGTACTGTTTGTTTTGACGTTGGTAATAAATAGAGTTTATATTATCAGTCAGGCTAGCAGACTATTATAGGTTGGGGATGAAATTGGGGGGGCAAGTATTATTTGAAAAGTTGCACATTCGAGGGGTCTTCTGCCCCTAAACAATGTGAATGTGAAGGGGTGACTAATTTATGATGTATATTAGATCCTTTGGTATGTGCCAAGTTATTGCAACAGCTACTGCAATATTTTTTTCTGTTTCCAGGTTATGCAAACCCAGAATTTTCTGGTGAAGATTCAGCCCACAATGAGAGAAGACTTACTTACATCTGTGGCCGCTTTTCAGACTTCTGTGCAGACCTTCTACTCAAAATATGATAAAAGGCACGGGCATGAGATTATATTTTAAAATTATTAAACAATCTTGGCTATAGGAATGACTGGGGTATGACAGATGGGAATAATGTTTATTGCCTGTTCAGCTTGTGGAACAAACAAAATTTCAGTTATGTGCAAATTATTTTATTAAATCATTTAGTAAATAACTTGTTATGCAGACTGGTAGAAAAAGTATCTGCTGTTGAAATTGCATCATGGCTTTATGTAATGACGATGTGTTACATTGTGGTTGTGCTTAGCGGCCCTGGGGTGGAGGGTTTGCATCCACGGGAAGCCAGCGATCGCCTCCAGGCCTTTCAGCTCCAGTTTGATGAGCTCTGGAGGAAATACGTCACCTATTCTGGAGGAGAGGAGCTCTTTGGGTTTCCTGTCAAAGGTAGGCTCCCACGGAGGCAGACTCCGCTCCTAAACTGGCTTTAGGGGTGGGAGTGTTCAGTACAGGCTAATGTGTGTGGAGGTGTGTTTGTACTGTTGTTTTTCACGTAGACTTGAGGAAAACTATATTTGCCAATGTCAAAATTATGTATGTTTTATAAAAATCATATACAGTGATCCCTCCTCGATCGCGGGGGTTGCGTTCCAGAACCCCCCGCGAAAGATGAAAATCCGTGAAGTAAAAACCATATGTTTATATGGTTATTTTTATATATTTTAAGCCCTTATAAACCCTCCCACACTCTTATAAACATTTACCACACAGTTATACAGCATAAACCCTTTATATTCTCTTAGATATTAGGTAATAAAAAGACCCATTGTCCACAGAAATCCGTGAACCAGCGAAAAATCTGCGATATATATTTAGATATGCTTGCATATAAAATCCGCGATAGAGTGAAGCTGCGAAAGTCGAAGCATGATATAGCGAGGGATTACTGTATTTTTAAATCTGAGTGAATTACAGACAACTTTATATTAAATTGTGAACCACTGATGGTATGGAAATGGTTAAAGTTATTATCTAGACAGCACCTCATATACCACCTATAGAAACTGTGAGGAACAGCGGAGATGTAGACACAGCATACAGATTAGAAACAAAGCATCCACCAGACCAGCATCCCCAGGTTACAGTGGAAGCCTAAGCAAAGCACGAGGGCTGTGATTAGACCACTGCTATTGAGTGTGCTTCAGTGAGAAGGTTGTGTCATGGTTTGGGAAAAGGTAAATGGCATGAAAATGAAGCGTGACTCCTAGCAATGAGCTCGAGTGACTGGTGTTTTTAAGTGCTCTCCCTTATAGTGATCTTACATGCCTCTGTGTCCTCATCTGCTTTATATGATTTCAAATGTGTATAAACGTGAACAATAATCAGTTGGCACACATCAGTGCCATGTCTAAGTTCTACAGATCCGATGACTGAGAAATTCCATATATCTTGTGTATGCTGGAAAAATAATGTAGATTTACATAAATAAGTGAGTTTGTGTAGAATTGACAAAAGAATCTTTACTTCTGAGCTTTCATTAGCTATGCAGTAACTAACATGTTGGTTTTTACTTACTCTGTGTCCCTGACAGAGTATCCTGACCTGCAGAGAATCAAGCGTGAGCTGGCTTTACTGTCCAAGCTTTATAATCTTTACAACTCTGTGATTGCCAGCATCGATGGCTACTATGACATACAGTGGAATGAGCTGAATATAGAGAAGATCAACAGTGAATTACTGGATTTTCAGAATCGGTATGTAGTTATCCAATAGGGATTAGTTTCTGTGTCTACGGGTACTGGTAGGTATGAGCCAGAGCCCATCCGTTCTGTGCTTAAGGGATCCAGGATTGTAATGGATGATGCTTTTAAAAAATAGTATGTGTTACAAGATGTTTCCCATGTATTATCAATAATTTAAAATTTTTATGATTTTTAAGTTTTTCTATTTTTTTCTAGCATTCGAAAACTTCCCAAAGCTTTAAAGGAATGGCAAGCTTTCAAAGACCTCAAGCAGAAGATTGATGACTTCAGTGAGACATGTCCTCTGTTGGACATGATGTCCAACAAGGTGAGTTTCATTTACATACATTCTGCAGACAAGCACAAGCGTGAGCAGATCACTGGTGACCCTCACACGTTTGACTCTGAAATCATACTTTGCTTTAAGTAAACTTGCACTTTTGCAGGCGATGATGGCCAGACATTGGCAGCGTCTAACTGAGCTCACAAACCACAACTTTGATGTAGAATCTGAGAACTTTGCCCTCAGGAACATAATGGAAGCTCCCCTTTTGAAAAATAAAGAGGACATTGAGGTATTGATTTTGTTTATGCAAAAACTTGTAAAGTATTTCATGTATGTTGTGGACACATTGTCACGTTACAGCTGAGAGTGTAGATGAAACGTGGAGAGATCTTCTCTCTGGTCAGGATATCTGCATCAGTGCTGTAAAGGAAAAGGACATTGAAGCCAAACTGAAGGGTGTGGTTGGGGAGTGGAGCAGCCACACGTTCCTCTTTGCTCCCTTCAAAAACCGTGGGGAGCTGCTGCTGAAGGGCTCTGACACAGCTGAGAAGGTGGCCCTCATGGAGGACAGCCTCATGGTCCTGGCCTCGCTCATGAGTAACAGGTGTGCAGAGTTGATGGGCAGTTTCCTTCCTATACTGTAGGGGGAGACAGAGGATAATGTATGAGCTGAGTGAGTGGCCTGTGAAATGTATTTCAATAAAAAACCATGAAAATTACTTTTGACTAGATCACAAACCTGATTGAATAGCTTGCTACATGTTTGATTTCATAAAGTTAATTTACTTTTCCTTAATGTTTACCAAAGTTTTGTATTAAAATATAAACAAAAATATGAGCCTAGCTACAATGAACACTATATATGGATTGAAAAGTGAAATGTTCCTGTGATAGTCCTGTAATCTTTGCCTGTTTGCAACTAAACTGACTTTTTAGTGGGGATACCATAACTGTGTAATTAAAGATACTTTTTTGTTGATTCTCAAATGATTGAGGATAAAGGAACTGTAGAAGAGAACCAGTGAGATGTAGCATTTTAAACACATCTTATCAAGATTACGCAACTTCATTTAAAGCATTAAAAATTACTTGGGTAAAGGCTTAATTATTGTTGCTTATTTTTCCTGAAACAAATTGGTAATATTCTTTTTAACGTTCTTGTTTGTGGTAGTAAAAGTTTGTTTCTTTAACATGAATATTTTTTGTTGTAGATATAATGCTCCCTTCAAGCCGTCCATCCAGCAGTGGGTGCAGAAGCTGTCCAACACCACAGAGATCATCGAGAAGTGGCTCACCGTGCAGAACCTGTGGATCTACCTGGAAGCCGTGTTTGTGGGAGGAGACATTGCCAAGCAGCTGCCCCAGGTTTGAGCCGTTGGCAGAGAGGCAGGGGAGGGAATCTATAGGACAACATGAGTGAACAAACTACCTGTTGTCTTGATTCTGTGGTGGGTAGTGTTGTCGTCTTGCACCGATGGGCCCAGGGTTCAATCAGTATGCCCCCCGGGTGTGTGTGTGGGGAGTTTGCATGATCTCTCTGTGCTTGGTGGGGGTTCTCCAGTTTCCTCCCATGGTCCAAAGACATATAGGTTAGGTTACCTGGTGTTTGCAGATTGCCCATAGCATTTGTGTGCCCTGCGCTGGGCTTCCTGGGATGGGCTTCAGGCTTCCTGCAGCCCTGAATTGGATAAGGCAAGAAAGCAAATGGATGGTAGCATTTAGTTTTCAGAACCCTTGAAATGGGTGGACATTCAGTGGGCACTTTCAATTATGGATTTGTTTAAATTTACCAAGAGTGTCATTTTTTATTACTTTTTTGAAGTATTTTTTTCCATTACCAGTAAGTACACATTAAACAGCCCAGTGTCCCAAACATATGTTGCTTTGAAAAGCTTAAGGCTACTTGAAGTGAAACTATCCAGTACAGACAGGCAAATAAACAAAATTGAATTACTTAAGCAAACAAAATGTGTTACTTTGTTTCTAACTTGTTGCCATTGGGAACCACATAATGTAGTTCTGTTTCATAGACTTCTCTTTGATGCCATTGCCTTACCTAATTCCATTCAGGCTTTGATCTGGGATTTTAGGTAATTTTAAAATAAATGCAATTTTCAAGAATGAGAACCCAGTAATTGCACATGCACAGACTGTGAAGTGCTTTGGAGTCATTCTCAATCCTGATATGCAAACCTGATATATTTCCTATTGGATTGTTTTTATCCATGGTATGTAAAATGCAGTCATTGTGCTGGATAAATTCTTTATACAACTTTTACACAAATCACCTCTAAAAATTGTCCAATAACCACGGTGTCATCCTGATTCATTCCTAAAGTAATAATATTCTCAGCTGGTGATATTGTGGGTTCGTCATCATTAATGCTTCACAGTGGAATCTTGCCTGTGACGATGTCCGTTAAACATTATGGCTTCCTGTACAAGTCATATTGTCTACTTAAACCTTTTAAGAAAGGGTGGGGAATCACAGTCCCGGGGGGGGGGCACAGTCCATGCAGGTTTTTGTTTCTGATCATTTCTGCTTTTAACTGAACCTTATTCTCAGTTAAACATAACAGACTTTAATGATGTCAACAAGCTTCATTATTTTAAAAAGAATTTTAAAAGCATGACAAGAATGTACTGATGTTGCTTTTTAACATTTATTAACACATAATTTGAATCTTTTAACCCATTTCTTCTTAATAATCACATAACTCACTGCTTCAGATTAAACATTCTTTGTCATTGGCGTCTGTTTGTTGTTGATTATTACTTGAACACAATAATTTATTACTGCTTTAGATTAAACACAATGCCTAATTATCTGGACACTTCCTGCTCTCTTTCTGTGATACTTTGATGTGTAATTTATATTTGTGTTACAGATTTTATAGCAGAAGAATGTCGCTTTCAACGTTTCTTCTTTGTATCTCCTTTTTTTCTCTTAGTCAATTCAGACAGGTGCAAATGATGTAATTGATATTTCATTAATTATGAATTAGCTGAAACAAAAACCTGCACCCACTGTTTTCCCCCCCAGGACTGGGATTCCCTACCCCTGGTCTAAAACCATAGCCTGAACCCCAGGGACTAAACAAATTCCCTATAATAAAGACACACTCTGCTTTCAGGATTAACACAAAGCTTTAAACACAAAAAGCAGTTTATTTCAGCAGATCCATTCAGGAGATCCAAACCTCTTTGGGATTTCATTTTTAGATGGGAAAGTTCTTTAAAATTGGCATCTGCTGCTGGACTGCAACATGTATTAATTCTATATTTTCAAATACGTGTATGTTTAATTTCATCTTGAGCATCCTCTTCTTTTCACGTCAATGCTGAGAGACAGGCAGTTTCAAGGGTTTCATATATATGAAATTCAGTTTAATTTATTTTTATAAAGCACTTTCCACTATCGAAGGTGCTCTACAGAAGTTGGTGCACAGACTAATAAATTGGTAATGTTAACGTAAAACGGCAATGGAGGACAGGAAACCTAAACTCCACAGGGTGGAGAAGAAAAAAAATCTCTGGGGGTCCAAGGTTGTTCAGGTGACCATCCCCCAATATGAAATCCATCTGTGTGCATCATCTCTTTGTACTGCGCTGTAAGATGATGAGACCCCTTGGGTGAACACCATGTCTGTGATCTAATCCTGGGGTCAGCAGTTCTAACAGCATCCTGCTCAGGTGACCAACTGGTCATGTGGGGAGAAGAATGATAAAAAGGGATTTAAACAGGAGTACAAACTAATGGTGGCAGTGACAGAAGATAAGGGTACTTGGCTCTGTATACAGCAGCTCCTGAGCTCAAGTGTATACTGTGGGTAGACCAAACTAAAGAAATAGGTCCTCAGATGGGATTTAAAGTCTATCTCATACAGAAGCAGACTGTCCTGTAACCTAGCAGAAGCAGACTGTCCTGTAACCTAGGGGCCCTGTCACTAAACCATCTAGCACTTATGCTTTCATTTGAATTATGTGATGGTGACATGATTTCAGATTACTCCACCAATTAATTTTTTTTACAGTTGCACTGCAGTCATACTGTGGATAATTATTTTAAGTAAATCTAAAGCAAACAAGGGTTTGATGTTTTGATTGTATTTTGAAGGTTTTACTTCAAAATTTTTCATAAAAGGTTTTACTTTTGTCATTCTTAGTTCAGTTTTCTAAATTATTTGATCTGTTTGATAAGTATTATTCTAATACTTAAAGTAATCAAATAGTGGATAGTAAATACAGTACAAACAAATGAATAAAAAGTTAATCCATCCATCCATCCATCCATTATCTCAACCGCTCATTCCTGGTGAGGGTCGCGGGGAAGCCTGGAGCCCATCCCAGAGCACATAAGGCGCAGGGCAGTGGACACCCAGGGTGGGGCGCCAACCCACCACAGGGCACATAAAAAGTTAATGTCATACTGAAATTAAAATGTAGATAGAAAACAAAGAGACTTGCTGGATATTCCTAACCTGTTTTTTTGTCTTCCTTACATTTGTGTGGGATAACAGACTGACAGATTGTTCAGGCCGATTTGGTTTTCTGCTACATTTGAAATGTGTGGATATGTTATCTGTTAGTGAGAAGACCAACTTAGTGTTATACAAAGCATAATTACTTTAAAATTCAGCTATTTTGTGGTTTAACATTGTAAATTTGAACTTTCTGCATGTTCATTGTTTGCCGTTCGTTAAATGAGATTTCAAATACGGGTAAAAATGAAGACAACCTTCATGTCTTTTAGGAAGCCAACAGGTTCCAAAACATTGATAAATCATGGCAGAAGATCATGCAGCGTGCCCATGAGCTGCCCAACATAGTGCAGTGCTGTGTGGGGGACGAGACTCTGACCCAGCTGCTGCCCCATCTACTGGAGCAGCTGGAGGTGTGCCAGAAGTCCCTCACGGGCTACCTGGAGAAAAAGCGGCTGGTCTTCCCACGTTTCTTCTTCGTCTCTGATCCTGCTCTGCTGGAGATCCTCGGCCAGGCGTCTGACTCGCACACCATCCAGGTAGCGCCTCGCCAAGCTTGCGCCCAGACCAGCGCTTTGGGTCTGCTCAGCGTGCAGAGCCCGTTCATCTAGTGTGAACAGTATGATTCATGCAGCTCTCTCTGTGTGAACACTGACTTCAGTCTCATGTCTGGACCCACATAGCATCCTTAGTGTGCCTTTCACCACAGCGTGTCCAATCTGATAAAGATTCCGGTGCAATGTTTACTACTTCAATAATTCCTTGTTTCTTTATAAAAAGGCGAGACAAATACTTGTCTTAAACCCACACATGAATTTTCGTTACAAGAGCACAGACAACTGAAACTTTTAAAACTCTACATGTTTCTCCTGGTTTGGTATACAGTAAAACGCTTCCAAAAGGTTAAATATATTTGGTGCAGAGTGTTTATTGTGGAATGCAGAAAAAATACTTATTTTTGAAATCACCTGTAAATCAGAATTTAATCATATTTCTCCAGTGCCAACAGATTTTTTTCTGCTGTTCCAATTACAGGCCCATTTGTTGAGTCTTTTTGACAATGTAAATCGGGTCAGTTTTCATGAGAAGAATTATGACCAGATCCTTAGTTTCCAGTCCCAGGAAGGAGAGACAGTGGACCTCATGGACCCGGTTCTGGCACAAGTAGGCTACAGCGTAATCAGCAGAGCTTCACTGCGGTTCTCAGATCCTTAACGAGCTCAGCTGCACATTTATAGAACCAGACAAAGTGCTCTGATTGAATGTTCATATTATCTGCACTGATAATTAATGGTTTGCTAAGAAATTAAATTTAAAATACTGATGAGATGGGTTGAAGAAAGGGCATGTTTGCAGACATAAGGATAAAATGGATTTAACATGCAACGATTTGTGGACCAGGGATGTACATTTATGTCAATTTTAGTCATCTGAGCTTTCTATAACATGAAGAAAATAATATATTTAAATAAAGGATGTACTGGAATTAAATAAAAAACGTATTTTATTCCATCTTTAAATTTTTTTTTCTTTGTATGATGTTTTTTACAGGTATCCATTTCTAAGATACTGGTACTGACTTGTACATGCATGCATGTAATATGATGCTGTGCTCTGTGTATGTCCCATAGGGCAATGTGGAGGTGTGGCTTGGGCTCCTATTGGATGGGGTGAGAAAAACCATCCACAACATCATCAGACAAGCTCACATAGCCATTAGTGACCCTGGATTCAAACTGGTGGAGTTCCAGTCTGTTTTCCCAGCCCAGGTTGGGCTACTTGGCATCCAGATGATCTGGACCAGGGACTCAGAAGAAGCCCTCAGCGTTGCCAAAGTGGACAGGAAGGTGTGGCTTACCATGCTCTGTGTTTTGAAGTGACTTTGGTTACTTCCCATAGTCCAAAGACACGAGTTGAAGGTTGATTGATGTTCTCAAATTGCCCATAGTGTGTGACTGTGTGTGAGTGTGTATACTTGTGCCCTGTTATCAGTAGGCACCCCGTACAGGGTGTCCCCTATGACCCTGCACAACAAAAGCAGGAAACGTTTATGAGAAGACCTTGATGACCTTGTAGACAAGGACTGTTTCGTCATGGCCACTGTGTGATACGCTGTAGGGTGCAACATTAAGAGAAGCTGTTTTTATTTCATATGTGCAAAATGTTTTAATCTTTAAAAACATAAAGAAAAGAGAAGTACAAATATTCCCCTTACATCACCTTCAACTATCATATGTGTCTGTGTAAAGACAACCAAAAATGCATGCTTCCATTACTTGATGTTGTTTGTAGCTGAGGTATAATTAGAACACAAATTAATGTTCTAATTATAAATGAAACTTTATTTACTTTAACATGGCCTTTCATTTTATTAACACTTACTCAAACATTCTTCACGAAGGTGAGAAATGTCCGTAAGCATCAGTTAATACTTATCCATCACTACCCTTTCAAGCCAAATTAATGAAAATCTCACTGAGTTCCGACTGTACATGATATGTTATTGCCCTAGGAGTATGTCCTACAAAACCGTTTTTGGTTTTAGTGTAAATCATGCTCAACAACTCATAAGTCCTGAAGAAAACAATAAATAGTACAAATTCCGTTATTCCTTAATTGTACAAATTTCTTGTTGATGATAGGGTTAAGTCACACAACATCATAAAATGTAATTTATCTATTGATCGCACTTTCAGTATTCAGTATTATAAATTAATAATACATAAACATAA
>JABJVR010010995.1:0-15742 GCA_025773905.1 Chitala chitala | reverse complement strand
AACATCATAAAATGTAATTTATCTATTGATCGCACTTTCAGTATTCAGTATTATAAATTAATAATACATAAACATAAAGTAGAGTGTATTTTAAGTTTTAACTCCTTTTTTTAAATGCAGATCATGCAAACTACAAACCAAAAGTTCTTGGATATTTTGAATGAGCTAATAGACATGACAACTAAGGACTTGACCAAGATGGAAAGAACAAAGTATGAAACTCTGATCACCATCCATGTGCATCAGAAGGACATATTTGATGATTTGGTGAGCCTGTCCGTCCTTGGATTGTAGGAACAATTATCGTATTGAACAGCTAGGTTACACTGTTTGACGATTTGTGATGTGAATCATTGCAAATATCCTTAGGTGCGCATGAACATTCGATCCACGGCGGACTTTGAGTGGCAGAAGCAGTCGCGTTTCTATTTCATTGATGACACAGACAGGTGTGTCATCCAGATAACGGATGTAGAATTCTCTTACTGCAATGAATACCTTGGCTGCACTGACCGGCTAGTCATCACCCCTCTGACTGACAGGTAAGCTGGAGTCACACATGTGCTGCTCATGAGCTATGTTTGGAGGTGCTATTACCATAGACTTTTATATGATATCTAGCATGACCTGGTTTCCAATGTTTTAACTAATTAAAGGTGACGTACTGTAAAGTAGTATTTCAAAAATGGAGGACCGGTCATAGCTTATTTTACATTGTTAAAAGACCGATTGCAAAATTCAAAAATATAGCTAGGAAGGAAAAAATGTTTGTACTGGTGAGACATTTTCAGTCTGCTTTTATATTGTATTAGTGCTTAATTTTATGTTTATACTGTATTTATTTAAATGTATTAATTAACGTAATTGTATTTGTGCTTAAACATTGCCAGTTTTTACTGTGTTAAGTACATTTTCAAAACCCAGATTTTGAATCCCCAATATTCACAGGAGTCCACGTACTTACGTTTTATTTGGTTCAGGCAGAGAATAACACAAAAGCTTTCTGACCTCAAACATTAAAAAGCTTTTTTTCACCTCAACCGAAAAAAATAAAAGCCAGCAAATCAAAGGAAAATGCAGTGGAAAGAGAAATTATTCAATCAAGTCATTTGACATTTTATCTTTTAATGGTCACTGACTCAATTACCCCCCATTTCCACAATCATGTACAAGTTTATAGTCTAGAAATTCAGAGATGGTAACATCAACCCTGATTTACATTCTAAAATATAGTTCTGCATCCATCAACTAGTTTCTGTGACGTGTCGTTGACTTGGATGTAACTCCATCACTGTATACTCTGGTGTTTATACACTTGTCAACATTGACTTGGATGTAACTCCATCACTGTATACTCTGGTGTTTATACACTTGTCAATTGTCTTAAAAATGTAACGTGTAGACAACCACAATTGTGTAAAATAGTGAACGTTCCACATGAGTTCAATAGGTTTTAGGCTTTAAACTGAATATAACTATCATGCAAATAGAATGGTTTTTCAAATTTTTTGAGCATTTAAATTTCGTTGTAAATTGTAATTACAATACACGTGTGGTTAACTAGAGTATAGGGATTTGGTGAAGGAGAAAAAGGGTTAATTGAGACAACCTCTCCATTTTTGCTGCTCAAAAGACGCATGATTATGTAGAGCAGGTGTAGGGTAGGATGGCCTTGCATGAGCACTTGCAGTGACATTGCATATCAAAGCCTTGTATTAAGAAGTAACACTCTGAGCCTCTTCCTGCGCTCAGTGACGACATTCTCAGCACCTTTGTAAGTATAATGGCACATTTCGAGAATTGCCTGTCAAGTGTGCACGTTTCCACGGTTTGTTTGTGAAGGAAAATGAAAATTGCAGAAACCTCTTCCGCCTCTTGCTGTATCATTATCTATTCATCTCCGGCTGATGAGTCGTTCTATGTCTGCAGAATGGAAAAAAGTAAAACGGCAAGGAAAGTGAGAGGAGTGTAGGTAGGGGCTGCAGTGGCCTTTCAGTCAGAAACGTGTTCCCTAAATTCCTCTGAATAAGCAGGATGGGTAACACAGCGGTCAGCCATGACAGCATGCAGCTCTCCTTTCTGTTTGTGGGAGACACTTACGTAATGCGTAGCTGAAAAACACCTTCTTAAATTTTGTACCTTAATCTCTGTTTATAGACTTTGGAAATTTAAAAAAATTACAGTGCTTTACAGTTCCATGAACAACTTACTGTATTAATTTTTTGCATATTTTATACCAGATTTCGGTAGTTCTTGAATCTTTATGGCACCTGTTTAACTTCAGCAATAAAGTTGACTATACACCAGGTCAGGCACAAAAGGTCTTTAGCTCTGATGTGGCTGAATTATGCTGATGCATACCAGTTTAAGTAACTAAGTAGGCTGGTTGTTCTGTGCAGGTGCTACATCACCCTTTCCCAGGCCCTTGGCATGAGTATGGGAGGGGCTCCAGCAGGGCCGGCTGGTACTGGTAAGACTGAGACCACCAAAGACATGGGCCGGTGCTTGGGCAAATACGTGGTGGTCTTCAACTGCTCCGATCAGATGGACTACAGGGGCCTTGGACGTATTTATAAAGGTACTGAATGTTACTTTAATCAATTCGGTCTTCTGAATAAAGTCACATTAAATGTTCCCATCTGCAGCTTATTACAGTCATTTTCTTTTCATTGGGTGAGGTTAGTACCAAAATTAGCCACAGGGTGAGTCATTTCACCCTTTGGCTGCATACAGATTTAAGTTTTAAATTATGTTCAGAATGAACGTTGAGACTCTTCTGGAGGGATTAAAGAACAGAGGTGAGCTCTGTGTCAAAGTACAATGGGGCTTGTATGTTAATGTTTCTATTATAACAAAGGCCAGAGATTGATTAAGTTTCCTGAGTTAGGGACCTGGGTGCTTGGTTTAGCAAATGAATTATTTTGCCTGACAAGAGTGCATTGTGATAAGCACAGTGCCTTTTCTTCAGGTTTTGAACAAGAGAGACTGAAGAGACTGTCCATATTGAAAAAGATGAGAACACGTAACATTGGTCTACTTGGCAGTAACAGTAACAAGTATTTGCTAAAATGTAAAAAATACTTAGTGGGCAATTTGAGACAGACCTATAGGTTGAAAGCCAAATGCAAATAAAGTCAAAATGTCATTATTCACAAACTTTAAGTTCATCACTTTAAATAGTAATTTTTAGCCTGGTAAATATTTGCTGCTTTTTTGTCTTGCGCATAGATAGAACATCGGACAATAATTGGACATTATTAATTCCATCATTCATACATTCATACTAATGATGAAAAGACAAACAGCATAAAAACAATAACATGAACAGGAACCAAACATGACGGCTTCAGAATAAGAGACCTGAGTTCAAATTTACCATAATTTGTGAAACATTATGTCCTTGAGCTATACAAGTGTTTTTGAAAAAGTTATTTTTACAATTTGATCTCAAATGGTATAGACTGCAGTTTTGTTAATAAATGGAAAACAGCGATGGGGTTAGGTACAAAGAAAAAGCCCAGCTGTGTCATTTTTTTCATATTGGGTCGTGCAGAGAGTCTGACAGACAGGATATTGTCTGCATATGGATCTGACATTTTTTATCTTTGAAAGCATTTGGGAAAACTAGCATTAACTATTGTCCAATATTTTAATGGACATTCATAAATTGGGACCTGTGTAGTAGTGTTTAAACCTTAATCACTGAATCAGAAATTAAAATGTTCTAATAACAGTTACGTTTCTTTCCTAACTGCCTTTGTTTTAACATTTGTATTAAATCATCAGTTGTCCACGTTATGCTTTAGTGATTTTAAAGGGAAAAGTTAAGGCTGAGTGGATAAAATAAAATATTAAATATTTTATTAATACAATAAAAGAAATAAAATAAAAACCCACCCGAGTGTTCAAAAGTGTAATGTTACCACCCAAAGACTTGTTACACTCAAATACAGAGAAGTTTATTAAAATGTTTATTAAAATCCAAAATCCAGAAGTCACAGTGAAATGTCCAGGCAAAGGGGCCAGAAAGATGAGAAACAACAACAGTCTAAGTTTAATATATTAGAGTGAGGTCAAAAATGCACAAAACTTGATTCAAACTCCAACATGGCATAGAAAGTCTAAATCTGAGAACTAAAATCCAAAAAATTAAAGCCAAGAATAAAAAAAATTCCGGAAGCCACGGAGGTGGTGATGATGTCTGACTGTGGAGTGTTACCATGTGGATGTGTCTGTAAATGTTATATGTGACTTTCCTGGGCCCTGTCTCAGAAAGCAAGTTGGAATAAGCTCCAAGGTGTGTTGCCACTTTCTAAAACGTACCAAGCGCTATTGTGCCTCCAGGCAGTGAATATCAAGTTTCTCTAATGAGCCAGGTTTAATCGCTCAGCCTACAGATGGCAACAGGTCATAATGAGAAAAAGAAAGGGCCATTGTGCACACAGTTTTCTGCACAGTAATTTTATGAATTCATCATGTGACAGTTTTCTCAAATACGTGGAACAGATAAAATATAACCTTATTTGAAAATTTATATCTCTAACAAAATATTGCTGTATTAATGTAAAGTGATCTTCCTACAATTTGTGTGCTGGTGTCTAAGGTTTTCAAGGAATTGGAATGCTATTTCTACAAAGAGAAAATTACTTTGATATGTTAAAGGTTAAACTTCATTTTTCTGGCAGCTGATTTGTCTTACTGCTGTTTTCAATTAATAACCTTAAATTTAACCTGCTGCAAAGCAGGTTACGCGTGCAGTGCAAGTTACCATGGTAACATGGCCGGTTAAAAAGTAATCTACCTTTGTGAGACTGAAAACCCAGGTTTAAAACAAACTAGCCCACCAGTTAATAAGCTAACCTCTAAGTCATGTTTGAGGCCTCTGATTGCTGACAGATAATACACTACATTACTGTCTGATATAGTTGCTGTCTCCCTTTGTCAAAACAAAAGGAACTAATACCAGGTCTTGAGAACAACTAGAGGGAAGTGTCTTTTATGAAAACTGGCAACGTATCCAGAGACTAAAAAACACTGAACAGCGGAATAATTGTGAAAGTGAAAAAGGGGTGTGGTGAAAAGACTTAAAATGTTATTTTATGCTGAAGAGCAGAAATGTAAACCAGAAAACTGACAGGCACTAGGCAAGACACAAGACAGGGAGATTACTATAGGAAGAAACCATAAAATGAATAATGCTGAGATTTGATGTCCATCTGTCCATCCATCCATCCATCCATCTTCTGCTGCTTATTTGGGGCCGGGTCGTGGGGGCACCAGTCGGAGGAGACCCCGGGGAACACCCAGGACACGTTGGAGGAGCTGGAGGAGGTGTCTGGGCAGAGGGAAGTCTGGGCATCTCTTCTTAGGCTGCTGCCCCCACGAATGGCAAGATTTGATGTAACAAGACAAAATAAAATTAAACACATTCAACACTGGTATTACATCAGTCATCTTTTTAAAATATAAATATGCTGACATGAACCTGAATAAGTCACAGCTGAGCTGTGGACTTTTTCAGAAAGTGTGAAATTTGGAGTGCAGTGTTTTACCTGTTTTTGTTTATTAATGAGCCTCTGATAATCAAAAGAATGAGGTAATATGTTTAGCCAAAATACTGACTAATAATAAAAAAAAACTGAAAAAGAGAGTACTTTGTTTGAATGTATGATAAACAGCCCTGAGGTCCCATAAATATGACTGAATGAAACCTTGTTTTATAAGTTCACTTTTAGTCTGAAAGCAGAAGGTGGAAGAGTATTTCCATGGCAACTATAAACCAATGATTATGAAGAGAGTACAGCAATTGTTGTGAGTTACTTTAAAGTTAATACTCAGGAGTCTGAATATTTAAATACTGAAAGAGCCAGAAAGGACTGATATTGCTGTGATGCATATAATATATGGTGAACATTCTCCTCTGGCAATTCATATTTGACATTCAAAAATGGTAGCAGATAAAATACATGAGAAATATTACGTTAGATATGGAAGGGTAAAGCAGACCATTACAACATTTTCAAAATCCTTAAGTTTTTTTCTAATGTTGTTCTTATGTAAACTGTATTTTTAACACATTTAAGACAAGTGAGATACTCAAAGAGAAAGGTAGAAATGTGTTTGCACATGGTATAATTGCACATAGATTTAAAACAACGGAACCTGCACAGTGTGAATTTCTGACATATAAAGGCTTAGACTTAGAGCTTTCAGACTGTCATACCTTTCATGAATAACACATGTGTCTTTGGGTGTTTATTGGTCTCCCTCATTGCTGGTGAAATTATTCAGGTATGAGGGGGGAAAGTGATGAACAGGGTGATGTGCTGTGCTTCTTCCACAATAATTGACTCTGATTATTAAAATAATTAAAATAAAACATCAATGATTATGTACTAATTATCAATGTTTTTGCTGGTGTCAGAAAATTAGATCTTAAATATAAACAATTATTTGAAATAACTATCGTGCATTAAATTTTCTTACAGTGAACCACTGTTCCATTAACTTGTGGTGACAGTGAAGCATTATTGGCTAGACGTGACTGACCAAAGAAAAGATATGGGGAATTGTAATAATTAATGTTAAAGTATGCTCAGGTTTGTGCTATTACTTTGCCACTTGACTGCAATTTAAAATTCCACCCCTAAATGCTCTTTATTTATTGCTACAGGGGGAAAAATTCTTCTGAAAGTGTTCTGTAGGAAAGTCTTGTTTTGTTTACCAGAAACCAATGTGAACATATAGCTGGACTAACTTGCTATGTTATGACCAGAATGACATAGGGTCCATTCCAGCTGTAGTGCATATACACTTACATTTTGACATAATGCAGTAATGGAAGCCATACCAATAACATTATTTCTAAGATCACAGAATAAAAGCTCATAGATGCTTCTTAAAGGGTCACATGTTGAAGGTATGAATACTATTACTGTATTCTGTTTTCCTGTGCTACATCTTTATATGCATATCGCTAGCGTCATACACAAAAAAGTATATATCAGTTTGTGTTTTGTGTCGACTTTGTGTTATAAGAGAAAACTGGGGCTTGTTTTGTTAAATGAAAAATAAAAAGCTTCACGTTAAAACACAAAGTGCTGATTTTATTTTATGATTTATAAACTTATGAGTTAAAACACAAAACTTTGGTGTCTCGTTAAAACAAAAAGTATTACGTTAAAGTGTGTGTGTGAAGTTTGCCTGTTCTCTGTGCTTGGTGAGTTTTCTGAGTTCTCTGGTTTCTTCCCACAGTCCAGAGACATGCAGGTTAGGTTGATTGGTGTCTTCAAATTGCCTGCAGTCTGTGTGTGTGCCCTGCAGTGGGTTGGTGCCCTGCCCTTTGCCTCCTGAGATGGGCTCCAGGCTTCCTGCAACCCTGCATTGGACAAGGTGGTAAAGTAAATGGATGGATGGATGTAAAGGTTATATATTATAACACAAAAGTATCATGTAAAAATGCAAAAAAACATTGCATCATAACGAGATAACGAATGTGTTATATTGCTGGTGGCAGCAACATGACACATGGAAACTACATTAAAAACCTACAGATAAGACCAATGGTTAAAAAAAAAATTATTATAAAAAAATTTTAAAAATACAGAAAGAAAATTCAGGAGAGGTTATCTGGAAGCTGAGTTACTGCAACTGGGCTTCTTTCTTTAGTCTGAAATGTCAGATATATTATTACGATATACGGGGATTTCTGATGTACATCGCATGGCTGTATGTTTGACCAACCTTCACAATAGTAACCAAATCGTAATAGTTTGAAGCTTCGTTAATTTTTTTTATCAGTTCATTTAAATTTGTTTACTTTAACCAAAAGAAGTTTGCCCTGTGGTATTTGATGGGTTGAGTTGCATAACATGAATTAAAACAGAATTAGAGAAAGTTTGGTATGTGAGTTGTCCGGGTGCAAACAGCAAACACACCGGGTCCAACTTTTAATGTGCAAAACCACACTTTCTGCACATGTACTACTTACTGTCTTTTTTTTTTACCAATTTGCAAAAGGAATAATGTTATCATGTCTGAAAATAAGGGAAAAAAGGTAAAACCAAGAGATACTACTAAAATCTGGCATCCATGGACAAACCGCATTACATTGGAAATCACTTAATATTTAGGTGTTGAGCTTAAAATTTTAAACATTACAGTAAGTTACCAGCTTTTCGAAAGTGACAATGTCATAGAACAGAAGTGCTTTGCACAGTGTGCATGATGTAAGTTGAGGACTGTGTTTCCTGTGACCCCCACCGTGAGCAGGTTTGGCGCAAGCCGGTGCCTGGGGCTGTTTTGACGAGTTCAACCGCATCGAGCTTCCCGTGCTGTCAGTGGCCGCCCAGCAGATCTACATTGTGCTTCAGGCCAAGAAGAACAAGAAGCCGACCTTTGTGTTCACGGATGGGGATGTTGTGGACATGGATCGGGAGTTTGGCATCTTTCTCACCATGGTAGTCTAGTAATTATTACATCTGTGCTTTTCCCATCAACTTTGTTAATTGCTTTAACTGAATTATGTGGAAAGGATAAAGCATGCATGTTACATCACATCATAGTCAATGACATTCTGATGTTTTTTCTTTAATTATTGTTTTCATTCATCTTTTCAACACTAGATGATTTTGTTGGTAGTGATCATTGATTGCAGTTAAGTGGCAGTTTTAAGCATATCTGAGTATGTTTTTTCCCACCTTTGTGTTTTCAAACCTTATAATTAGGTCAGCATTATTACTCAGCTTCTAAACTGAAAACAAAAACAGATTATGTTTTTTGTATAAAATAAGGCAGGAGAAACCATTCGAGGCTAGCTACAGTACAGTACTGAAGTGATCCATTAGTGTACTTAGAACCACTGTGTTGAATAATGCTCAGCGGATGACATGTCCAGTGAGTAAGCAGGCCGTAGAAGAAGTGGGACAGTTTGAGCTGGTGATATGGAAACCCCAGCACAGGCCGCTCACAACAATAACCTCAGCAAAACGTCCACCCACACAGTGCCTTATATGCTGCCTGCCTTCACCTGCTACAGCTCAAATAGGGATTCACCTGACAATGAGCTACTGTGTTACTCAATTTAAACAGTGTTTTGGAGTAGTGCCCTTTCTTTGGCGTCATTATAAAGGCTTGTGTAGTGCTCAAGCTGTGTGATGTGCAGCACCTGTCTGAAGATGGATTCTCAAGAAATTAACTTGCAAAAAAGTTGAATTTGACTTGAAAAAAAAAAGTTGACTTGGGAAAATTAAAAAAGTTGATTTGAAATTTAGATTTCAAAGCTATGCTTTTTGTGTGCCGACAGGAATCCTTATTTAGTTTGTTCATTAAAGTGCTGCCAATGGGAGCAACACCAAAAGTGTGGTTGATATTTTTGTTCAGCATGTACAACAGTCTTTTTTATGTTCACTAGTGTAGCTAACCATACATATAATAATTTTCAACAGTGCTGCATTATTACCTGTTCGACATTAATGGAGAGCAAGTATGGCACCATTTGAAATGAGTGGGAAAAGTGTACTAGAATGCTACAGCGTTCAGATGCCCTGGCATTCAGTGTTAATTGAATGCTTTCAAAATTTTATGACTGACTTCTCTTTTGTGGTAGAACCCAGGTTATGCAGGCCGCCAAGAACTTCCAGAAAACCTTAAAATCCAGTTTCGCACAGTTGCCATGATGGTTCCAGACCGTGCCATCATCATGAGGGTCAAACTGGCTAGTGCTGGCTTTCGTGACAACCAGATCCTCAGCCGCAAGTTTTACACGCTTTACAAGCTCTGCGAAGAACAGCTGTCTAAGCAGGTAATACCCAAGGGACCACAACATTAGACTTTTTACAGGCTTAAGTAAGATGCTTCATGTTAACGCATGCTTGGCATTAAGTCAGACCTGTTTAATGTGGGGCATTGGGATTTCTCCAAGGCTGCTCGTAGTCACCTCTCCTGTTTGCGATTTTCATGGAAAGGATTTCGAGGTGCAGTCACAGCAAAGATTGTGTCTGGTGTGGAAGTTTCATCTCTGCTTTTTGCGGATGATGTTGTTCTCCTGGCACCGTTGCAGGATGGCCTCCAGCGTGCGCTTGAATGGTTTGCAGCTGAGTGTGATGCGGCCGGGATGCGAATCAGCACCTCTAAGTCCAAGGGCATGGTTCTCTCCCAAAAAAGGATGGTATGCTCCCTTTGGGTGCAGGGGGAGAGCCTATCTCAGGTGGAGGAGTTTAAGGATCTTGGGGTCTTGTTCATGAGTGATCGGAAAAGGGATTGTGAGATTGATCATAGGTTGAGTGTGGCTTCTGCAGTGAGGCAGGTGCTATACCGGACCTTAGTGGTGAAGAGGGAGCTGAGCAATAAGGCAAGGCTTGTGATTTACCAGTAAGTCTATGTCCCTACCCTCACCTATGGTCATGAAGTTTGGGTAATGACCGAAAGAACAAGATCCCAAATACAAGCAGCTGAAATGAGCTTTCTTTGCGGAGTGGCCGGGCTTAATCTCCAGGAGTGGGTGAGGAGCTCGCAGGCCCGGGAGGGGCTCAGAGTAGAGCCGCTGCTCCTCCGCATTGAGAGGAGCCAGTTGAGGTGGTTCAGACACCTGATAAAGATGTCCCCTTGGAGACTTTAGTTGGAGTTCTACCAGGCACAGCCAGTTGGGCGGAGTCCTTGGTGCTAACCCAGGACACACTGTAGGGATTGTATGTATCAGCTGGCCTGGTAATGGCTGGGGATCCCCCAGGAGGAGTTGGAAGAAGTTGCTAGCGACAGAGGTGTCTGGGCATCTCTTCTCCTCCTGCTGCCACCACAACCCTGAATTGGACAAGCAGTTCAGTGAATGGATGGATGGATGAATGGATGGATGGATTGAAATTGAACTGATTACAGTGGGCTATGGAGACGGTTGTTGATATGCTAAGTCAAAGAAGCAGGTCTTCAGTCGGGATTTAAAGACTGAAACTGATTCACCATCCCGTACGAAGCCAGGCAGACTATTCCATAGATTAGGGGCTCTGTAACTAACAGCTCTAGCACCAATATTTTTATGTATACACGGAACAGTAAGAAGGCCTGCATTCTGTAATCATAGGGAATGATTTGAAATATATGTATTAATCAACTCTGTTAGATATACTGCTGTTTTGCCTTTGAATGCCTTATATGTTAAGCAGAACTTTGAAATCGATCCTGAACTTTACAGGAAGCGATATGAGGATTGCATGGGGCTCATCTGATCATACTTTCTGGTTCCAGTAATAATTCTAGCAGCTGTGTTTTGGATGCACTGTAAGGTGTTTAGTGTATGGTTTGTACTTCCAGAGAGTAAAGCATGGCAGTAATCTAAATGACTGTAAAAAAAAAAAAAGCATGCACAATCTTTTCAGTACCTTTTGTAATAAGAAAATGGTGCTGCTTAGCAAATATTGCTCAGTTGCAGGAAGCCCACCTGTGAAACTGCATTGAACATGAATCAAAGAGGTTTGAGTCTAAAATGACACCTAAATTATGTGTCAAGTCACTAATGGAGAATCACATGTCAGCAACATTGAGGGCTGAACTGAAAGTACTCCTAGTAGGGTCATTATCCCCAAACACCAAGATCCCAGTTTTATCTGTGTTTGGTGATAAGTAGTTTGTGCCTACCTATCTTTTGATGACATTAAACTAAGTTGTTAGCTGATGCATTATCATTAGGTTTAACCACATATAACTGAGTATCATCAACATAGGTTTGATAGTTGATGTTATACTTATGTATAATATTACCTAGAGGTAACATGTAAAGAAAGAAGAGTACTGGGCCCAGGACAGATCTCTGTGGTACTCCATATGAAAGTGATGACATGGATGAGGGTGTGCTGTCCTTTGAGATTTGAACATGATAATAATGGTTTGTGAGATAAGAAGTAAACCATCTAAGAACAGTTCTGCTAAGGCCCACGACAGTTTGAATCCATTTTACCAGAATATATTGATCAACAGTATGTTTCAAAAACAGTACCGAGGTCTAACAGAACAAGAGCTGTTATGTTCCCAGCATCATATGACATCATGATATAATTTACAACTGTTGTCAGTGCTGTTTCTGTGTTGTGTCCTTGTCTGAAGTCAGACTGCAACTTATCTAATAAACTGCTGGCTTCCAAGTGAGCTTGCAGATGTATTGCAACAATTTTTTTCCAGAATCTTGGAGAGAAGAGGGAAATTTGAAATAGGTCTATAATTACTAATTACTTCTGAATCCAGATTAGAAGTTTTAAGCAGCGGCCTAACAACAGTAACTTTAAATGAGTCAGGTACAACACCTAAAGCTAGGGAAGTGTTCATTAGCTTCACTAATGCTCCCAATAAAATGTCTAGTGACTTTTTTGTCAGTTGCATTGGAATGGGGTCTAACAGACAGGTAGTGGGCTTAGTGTTAACTATCTATTTTTTAGGGTCTAAGGTGTCAATCGGTGCAAACTAAAAGCATGCGTGTCTAATGTTGGTGGACTGGAGCGCAGTTACAGTCTAATGTTGTTGATTTTATCCTTAAAGAAGGTAATCAAGTTATCATAAGTAATAGTGGAAGGCATTCTAGATGCATCTTTACAGGTTCAATTAGATAATGTTTTAAATAGGAAACATGGGTTATGTTTGTTGTAATCGATAAGCTTAGAGTAGTACCACTAACAGTTAATTGTGGAATATTTAGTAGCGAGGAAATTTCACAGATGTATTTATTGCACAGGTGGCAACCTATCATGGTACTATGCTTGAAATCACCAAGCTCCTGAGAGCGACCCATTCTTTCACAAATGTTTGTAGAAGCAGTCTACATGCCTAGGTGCTTCATTTTGTACACCTGTGGCCATGGAGGCGATTGGAACACCTGAATCCAATGATTTGGAGGGGTGTCCCATTACTTTTGGCAATATAGTGTAAGCTTCTTTTTGTTTCTTGTAGTTGAACCACATTTATACAGCAGATGTCTTTATGATTAATGAAAGCTGCATTTTTTATTCATCACATGATTGTATCACAATGATAAAAAATGTTTTAATGATTTTTTTTACATCTATCGTGTGTACTCTAGAGACTGATCACAGAACATTAGAGAAAATCATATTGACTATTTGAGTGTAAGCCAAAGAAGTGAAATGCCTAGATTAATGGATCAGCAGTGACAACTTTATTCTTGTTAATATAATTTTACATCTATTAGAATTGCATCATCATACATTTACACAGATAGTCAGATAGACAAGAAATACGCATCAAATGTATGTGTTTCAAATTGTGATATATCATATTGGTGCATTATATAATTCCTTAGAACACACTGGCTAAACTCTTCAGTGCAAAGCTGAGTTCAGGCTCCCTGAACACACTGAAGTCAAGTGTTCAAGATGTGACGACTGGGAAGGGGGATGACCTCGATTGAGTGATTGTGAAACATCTGCAAAAGAAAAGGTGTTAACAGTTCTGAAGAGAGAGTAGTCAGCTTGTGTGGGGGGTAAGAGGAAGGGCTTCACATTTGGGGGAAATTGTCATTGTGTCTGTCTACGCACAGTATCAGCTAGTCTAAGGGACCATGCACAGTATCGGCTAGTCTAAGGGACCACGCACAGTATCGGCTAGTCTAAGAGACCACGCACAGTATCGGCTAGTCTAAGGGACCACGCACAGTATCGGCTAGTCTAAGGGACCACACACAGTATCGGCTAGCATAGGGACCACGCACAGTATCGGCTAGTCTAAGGGACCACGCACAGTTTCAGCTAGTCTGAGGGATCACGCACAGTATCAACTAGCCTAGGACCACGCACTGCATCTGCTAGTATGTGTCCTCGCACAGTGTATGCTAGTCTCAGGGTCCATGCACAGTATCTGTTAGTCTAAGACTTCATGCACAGTGTCTGTTAGTATTAGTGCCCATGCACAGTATCTGCTAGTATAAATGTTTGTGCACAGTATCTGCTATTCTAAGGGCCCATGCACAATATCTGCTAGTATAAGTGTCCACGCACAGTATCTGCTAGTCTACATGTCTAAGTTTTTCTTTCCTTTGTAGGTTCACTATGATTTTGGCTTGCGAAACATCCTGTCAGTGTTGAGGACCTTGGGGGCAGTAAAGAGGTCCAATCCAACAGAACCAGAGAAAACGGTAGTGATGAGGGTCCTTAGGGACATGAATCTTTCTAAACTGGTAAGATCTGACTTTTACTGTTTTTCATTTAAACAAAAACAACAAAAATAAACATAGAATCAATAATTTTCACTTGGTCAGTACAGTAATTGCTCATTATACCAAATTGCCATGTTTATTATTAATTGCTGTTCACACTTAATAAATAAATAAATTTAATTACCACATTCATTTTTTGAAATGTACAATTCTTGTTTATTTTGCTGTGTATTTTTTTTTGGAAAAAAAATTATTATGTAAATAGAGGAAGAGGTGTGTGTGTGTTTTTACTTTTACAACGAATACTGTTATAACCGCACTAATGTAATAACTGTGCATAATGTAATAAAGAAATGTAATAAAAGCTGATATTGTAATAATCCTCCAGTAACGTAATAAAAATGGTGAGTGCAAAAGTTTTTCCACATATTTTGGAGTAACTTATCAGATTTATTACAAAAGTTATGAGTTTTTTTTTTTTTTTTTTACATTTTTCTGTTACATTATGTTTGTTTATATTACATGATATATTTATTGCATTATGTCCAGTTGTTACATTATGGGTTGTTATAAATATTTTCAAGTTTTTTTTATTTGCTTAATAAAGAATGTTGTTTAATGTAAAATAGAAAAAGTTAGCATTTTCTAGAGAGGTCTCTAATCATGATAGTTTCAAAGAAAAATGTGATTGAAAGAGGAGTGGTGTGAGAAAGACCCCATGGTACCAGAGCAGGGCTGAATTCCAGTTCTTAAAACCAGAATTTATGTAGCTTGTGTTATGCATTTTACAGATTTTTGCCTTTGCACTTTTAGACCGTTTTTTCGATATATATGCAAAGTATAGACTGAAGCTGGAATATATAGTATATACGAAATGTCATCTGATTGGCTGTTAGTATTCAGTTTTTACTCAACTGAGCTTTTTGCTTTTTTAAGAATAAACTTTATAAATAAAATTGCTTTCATTATAGCAAAATAGATAGTATACTATATATATATATATATAGTACTATATAAAATAGCTATATATATATATATATATATGAATATTCAATTAAATATTTTTTATATAGCTCCTTTTACAACATTGTGCCCCAAAGCACTTTACACAAGAATTTGCAGATATTAATGAATAAGTAGTAAGAATTAATACAAATAAAGCCAGAAAACAGCAGAGGAGAGGAACCCAAAACTCCACAGTGTGGAGAAAAAAAACCTTTGGGGGCCCAAGGTTGACTGGCTGGCCAGGCGCTAACTATTACAGGGTAGGGGATGGGCATGCTAACATTACAGGATAAACTAGTACTTGAATATTGAGACTTTGACTGTAACAAGCACTTTGATATAGATAACATAATTCAGTCCTCCTTTGCTCCTGGTGTTGAAGCAGCTCAAAGGCCTTTGGTGTCTCCCAGGTGGAGCTTCATCCAAGGGGATATATTATGAGTCAGCAGCTCTAAGAAGGCATCCAGCTCGGATGGTGCCCAGGCGGGCACCGGGTAACCACATGCACGAGGAGAGAGTTTAGAGAGGAGTTAGCAAATAATACAAACTCTAGCAGCCCCATAGCAAACTGTTACAGTTGTA
>JABJVR010010985.1:0-45074 GCA_025773905.1 Chitala chitala | reverse complement strand
CCCCCCCCCCCCCCCCCCCGCCCCCCCCCCCCCCCCCCCCCCCCCCCCCCCCCCCCCCCCCCCCCCCCCCCCAATAGCATACCCATATATAAACTTTGCATTGAATAAGAGGGTAGACAAGCACCTGGTATCCGTTTGTGCTATTTGCATGTTAAGCAGACGGCCCTCTCTTGCTGTCTGGCGTGGCCTTGTGCCCATGTTCACAAACAGCTTTGCGTCTCAGTGGGATTGGCCACTCAGGCCGTCCGAGCTCTCCACCTACAGCGAGCCCTGCGTTTGGCTCACACAAAGCAGAGGCCCTGGGGAGAAACAGATATGTCTCTCCGAGTACGAGGGACATACAAATAAAAAAGGTTTGCAAGTAAAATCGTTTGAAAGTGTTTCCGCTGTTTGCAAAACGTTAAGCTTCCCTTTTCAATGGCTACAGGTACAGGAACACTTTGGCACCTTCTAACAGCTACATATATTTTCTACACTTTTCCGCCTCCCTCCCATGAATACACGTACACTGGTCTTCCTGTATTGCTGACCTTGATATTGCTTTTTTATCACTGTTGATTTGAAGAACCTTTCGTTTTTATGTTTTTTCTGTTTTAGTCATGATTCCAAACTTGAAGGAAAAAGGGCACCGTTTGACCGGTAACACTCCAGTCTCTGGTCTGCCATTGTTGCACGCCCCACACGCCGAGCACTACTCTTTGTACCAGGGCCAGCGGGAGGCCAGCTCCGCAGGGACAGGGCTTCCATCGGAACCATGTGGAGTGGGTCCGGTCAACGAGTAGAAGCTCGGTGCCAGTGATGGTCTCAGTGCAGAAAATCTCACAAAGTGATTTCAACACAGGCAGGAAGGTGGCAGGTGTCCCGCGGAGTTCATGTGTGGGCCAGACCAGGAGATGAGCGCACTAGCTGCAGTTTTAATAAGCGTGTACAGCTGAGGCCTTTGTTGGACCTGATGTGTTCAAACAGCTATTCTTACAGTTCAGTAGAAATGAAGTGTGTTGGGTGGCCAGGACTTACACTAGAAACTCCACTTTACAGCCTGTGACAGAATGTCATTTGAATATTTTCCACATAAGGTTTTATAAATGCAATGGCAGAGCAGTAGGCCGCAGTTCTTAAGCCTGTTGATTTATGCATAAAATATTATATAAATTACATCACTTATTGTGCATATACCGATTTTCTTTTTCAAAAATGAGCCATTATGGTGGACGTGAGGGAGAAAATTAAACAGCTTGAATTTGTCGTTCATGTGTGTTTTTTGTTGTAGAGCATAACAGAATTGGGACATTATTTTTAATTACTGTATGTGAATTTAAAAAACATATCCAAACATTTGTGCAATTTGTTCTTTCATAACTCTTCTTTCATTGAAGCTTTTACAAAATGGTTTGCGAGTTAATAATCACAAGTCAAAAGAAAGCTGGCAGCTCTAGTTTTTTGGGGCCAGAACACAGAGGGTGTAGCCTAGCAGGGGAACTGACTGAGGAGGCTTGAGTGGTTGTCAGGGGAACAAGCTCCCATATTACTGTAGCGTCAATGTGTGTGTGCGAAGACGCATGCAGGTGTGTTTGTGTGGTAGTATTGAGTGCCAGCCACTTTTGGTTTCCATTGGCTATCTGCTGGCTCTTGGCCAGTAATTCTCCATACAGGTTCTTCTGCTTCTCTGCTCAGAGTCTGCCCAGTTGGTCCATTGCACACTCCTCATCCTCTTTGGTTCTGTTTATACACTCTGCAAAAATGCATTGTCACCAAGCTGAGAAATCTTCCACAGTGAATTAATTTACCAATTTAGAAAAGATATGAGAAATGTAGTTCATTCATTATTTTGTTTGTTCACATTATAGTGGCCTGGTGGCTAAGTGAGTAGGACATCAGGTTGCAATGCAGAAGTCTCCCACTTTGAATCTCAGCCCAGCCAACAGGTGTGTCCTTGAGCAACACACTCTGGGCTAGCTCCCTGGGTGCTGAAAAATGGCTGCCCAGTGGTCCTCCAAGAGATGGGTTAAATGCAGAGAACAAATATCCCCATTGTGGGACTAATAAGGTATGTAAAAAAAAAAAAAAAAAATATATATATATATATATATAGACCAGCCAGCAGGTGGTGATATGTCTGGCACCTGCCTGCCTGGCAGGTGTGGCTGTATTGACAGTCACCTGCAGAGAGACTTTCCTGCTGATTGTAATGAATCATCTTTTTCTAGGTCATGGAAATGAATCATTTCAGGGAGGGAGATTGTAAAAAGATTTTTTGACAGTTAATTGTTAGATTAAAAAACACTGAGAGAGTGTAAATATATATTTATATTATATAAGACTGGAAGTGTGATAGAACCATGGTAATAAAAGTCATTTTCGAAGGACATACAGTTAATGTTTCGCTGTTCCGAATGCACCCCTTCACTGATTGATCTGAGGATGTGCTTGTGTATGCACGCAGGTGTGCATGTGTATGCACGTGGCTGTGCTTGTGTATGCACGCGGG
Organism: Chitala chitala; assembly: GCA_025773905.1. Classification (NCBI taxonomy): domain Eukaryota; kingdom Metazoa; phylum Chordata; class Actinopteri; order Osteoglossiformes; family Notopteridae; genus Chitala; species Chitala chitala. The sequence continues at coordinate 42,586 of JABJVR010010985.1, read as the reverse complement.
TGTTCTTGTGTATGCAAGTGGGTGTGCGTGTGTTTTGATCACGGCAGACTATAATCTAAAGGTTAAAGTAAAGTAAAGCTGATGCTGGTATTTATAGATCTTAAAAAAACACTTTTTTTGTAAACCAATGAAAGCTTTAAGACAAATTTCTCGTATTTATCTCCTTGACAACACTTACAGTAATTAACAGGTATAAATATAGTTTTTTGTGTGTGACAGATGAATCCTGAAACAAATTGTTTTGACAAAAAAAAAAATCAGAGGGCAGTCCTGAATGTGACACATGTTCATGTTCTTGTTTGTATCTGCATGTATGCTGGTATCGTACTCTTACAACTGATCCGTCCTGTGTGAATTGGATCACCTATTTGTTTACACCATTCACTTCAAAGGCAGTGTGTCTTGTTGTATAACATTTGGTTTATTGTGTGTAACTAATCTGCCTTTGGGTGCCCAGGGCTCGTCTTAGAGCCTTGAGAATTGGCTCCTGAACAATGAGCCCCCCCGATTCAGTGGGTGCCTTGCCACACAGAGCTTCAATGACCTTTTTCCAGCATGTCACAAAGCAGCTGCTCTGGATGCGCATCCTCTGTAATTGGGAAGGTTCACGACCTCGTTTATCAGAACCAATAATGAGATTTAGCTCTCAAGGTAATCATGTCCTGAAGACATAATGATAGCTGCAGGCTGAAGAGGGATTTCTGAGTACACTAAATACATACATGGGAGAAATCACAAGAACCAAGAAAACCAGTAGTACAAATAAGTGTGACTGTGTTTAATCTCAATTAGTGAAAAAGGTATCCACTTTCTGAACTCCCTTTGTAAGTCTGGTGCTTTTACTTTTGGAAATGTAGCAACTGCGTGCTTTATTTGCCTGTTTTAAAGTTCTTAAGTTTGTGTTCATTGGTATTGTTGTACTAGTGTATTTCTGGTTATAAATACAGTTAGTCCATTCATTCATTCATTTTCTTAACCACTTAGTCCTGGTGAGGGTCGCTGGGAAGCCTGGAGCCCATCCCAGAGCACATAGGGCGCAGGCCAGGGGACACCCAGGGCGGGGCGCCAACCCACCACAGAAATACAGTTAGTTTTTTATGGTAAATACAACATATGTGCAGCATCTCATTGTACAGTGAGATAAAGCATTGGTATTATAGGGATATGGGGAAGCGTGATTCAGATATTATGGACTCTACTTGGCATAGATTCTTGGAGGAATAATCTCTGGTCTCCATTATTGTGTACGGCTTGATTTAGACTGGAGATGGAAATGTTGGACTGGGCTACCATGAGCTAATAACCTGAGACTGCTAAGTATTCTGGGATGTTTGGTGTTAGAATGAGCTCATTTGACAGCATGATTATAGTCCTATGGTCATGATAGTCTAAAATATGAATCTGTTTTCTATGACTAAGGATGTACTGATAACTAATTATTCAGTTGAATTGTGGTGTTTGTGTAATAAAAAGTAGTTTTGAAAATAGTTTTAATGTTTTAATGAATAATTTTAAAATTAACCACGGATGTCAGAGTAGGATAATGATGATGAATATGAATGTAAATATGTTATATTTTGTCCGCATTGTAATAATGTTTTTTTTCTCTCAAAAATATAGTGAATTATACATTAAGAACAAAAATAAACACATGCTTAAGTGATTTGGCAGAGAGCTTTAAAAATAAATTTACAAGATTAGGCTGTAATCTTGTTTAACTGATTGATGACGGTGTTGACAGTCAACATAAAATTAACAGAATGGGAAAACATTCTACGAGTCCAGGTATCTCGGAATTTTTTTCCTGTGTTATTGTAGGTACTTTACTGATACGCTCCGCCCCTTCGGTCATTTACATTGAGAATGTGTGTCTGAGGGGTGCTTGGTTGAACATTGTTAATTATCCAGGTAGAGAGGATTTGCGAGCACACGGGCTCACAGTGCGCGCGCGGCATTCGGCTGCGGAGTTCTTCATAATCTGCAAGTGCCACACTGCGCCGCTCCTGATAGGCGGGGCAGGGGACGCGAAACAGCTGCATTTTCCCAGCAGCTTAATTGCACGGCAGAACATGATAATTATACCGAAGGTTGGGAGAGGTAAGCGGAAGTGCGGAGTGGGTTTTTGCGGGACGTCGCGCTGTCTCTTTGTTTCGCCGAGTGTCCGCGGCGGGACAGCAGCACGTGCCTGTTGCAGCTCAAGACTCTCGGAGGCTGTATCTGAGGTGCTCTCGGCATATTCGAGTCAATCGATTTGTTTCACACTACAGTCATACGAAGAGTTCACACTGCAGCCAGTCGACCCTCTGCTTGGTGCGTGGACTTTTGCTTTGTGCTGCTGAATAACACACACACACACACACACACACACACACACACACACACACACACACACACACACACACACACACACACACACCACTCGTTGTGCTACAACTTAATTTCTTCAGACTAACCTAAGCAAGCTAATCAGCTTTTTCCTTTTGCAAACTGACATCTGGCAAAAGCTTCAGTCACTTTTATAACCATGAAAGGGTCCGGGAAATATAATAATGCTCTCTGTTGTGGTGAGTGCAGTATGGTCAGAAAATACTATTTAAAAAATCAAACTCTCCCAACATACGTCATATTATAATGTAGGATGGCCATTTTTCAAAAGGATTTAAACATTTATATTTAAGTCTGTGCTTTGAAACCGACAGTCGTTCTTTGTGTTCTTTAAACCTCTGTTTAGCTGAACTCAGTCAGCGTAACATAACCTGAATAATAACACGGATCCGTTTGTGGTGCTTTGTCGAGCGCATATTTAGCCGTGTCGCAGCTCGCTTTAAATTTTTGCGTGCTCCAAATCAGAAGAACGCAATGTGACAAAGTGCAACTGACAGGGGAATAACAAACGTACCAATTTCAATGCCGCGCAACAAGGACACCTGGTTTCGGCTGATATGAAGCTACAGATAATTACCTAAAGGAAATGGGATATAGGCTGTCTCGGCAGTTCAGCGAGACTCTCTCCTTGAGCGGAGTCTTGCTTCATTTGCACCACATGAAAAGGGAGCAGAAGGAAGAAGTAAATAAGTTTCGGACCAAACGGGGATGCAATGCACTTTGGCACCCCCGTGTTTGAGCACAGGACCGCTCGTTAAGGGGGTCCCCATGGCAACGGAGACATAGAGCATCTGCACTCCGCGCACCTTCCTGCTTCACTCTTTTCATGTGGAAATCCATTTCATTGTTTGGGAACCTTCGTGCAGCCATCGTCAGGTGGAAAGAGAAGCCGAGCCCCCCCCCCCCTTTTCTGCCCCCTTCCTTTTTCTGCCCCCTCCTTTATCCATCAGAGGACACTTCAGAAGCGGGATGTGTTGGGAGTGCGGCAAAGTAACCACACCGGCGCCTTAAAAGCAAGGACACCTTTTCCAGAATCCGTATCGCTTCCGTGCGCCTGCCGCGGATGTTCGTCTCAATTATTTATTCGTAAGCTTCATTAATATTTAGAGTACATTTGGATTGTGTGCGTTGCTGTCGGTCGTTTGCTTCTATATATTGTGTGTTGTCCTTCCAGAATTGGTCCCATGGAGAAAATGAACTGGAGAATGTGATGATGAAGGCTACTTCCTAATTGCTTCTGAAAAAGACTTAGAGCAGTAACAGCCTGTACTAAAAGGTTCTTGGTCTCTCAGATTAATGAATCAAACTGCGCTTAGTTCAGAAGTACATAGACCAACGTGTAAAACTTTACAGAAGTCACAAGTGCATTGAAAGAAGAGCTATCTGGCATCCCCTCTATTGTACACAATAAAAAGAACATTGTGACTAATGTGTCACATACTACCTAAATGAGCAATATTGGCCATCAATCCTAAATGAAATAAAATGCCCTTAACCCTGAAAAATACTTCTTAAGACTTAGTGTTCCACACTAGCAAACCTAGCAGTATTGGTAAAGTACAGCCAGTGAAGTAGCTCTTTGTACTCAGTTTGTGGTTCCAGATGTAGGACTTCCTCTCACCACTGTACATTTCAGTTAAATGCTTATGCTTCTTCGTATAGTTGTTTGGGCTTAATCCCAGGAGAAGAGGAGGGCCTCACAGGAGCCAGCATATACTGTAAACCAAGCCGCTGTAATGAGCAATAAATTGTAGCCGGAAAATCTAATTCTGACCTCCTAATAGGATTGCTCTGGGCAATGAACCTGCTTTAAAGCAGTCTGCAGAAACTTCAGAGTTTAGTTTTAAACTATTAAAAGGTAAGTAACAATGGTGAATATAATGTTGAGCTCCATATCACCTAATCCATTCATTTCAGTATGATGGAAAATTGCTGCGCTGTTATGCCGTGTCCTGGTGGTGTTTGGGGGGGTGTAGATGGGGTCCTTTGGCATGGAGCTCAGCCCAGCCAATGGGAACTTGGAGCTCGCGCAACCTTTCTCATCAGCCCGCTCCCCAGGATCGGCCTTTGAATCCGCTTGTCCTCTGGAGCTCGGCAGGCCGCCCCGACTCCGGCACGTTTCCCTGGTAATGGGCATTCAGCCTCGACATAATGGCCTAGGTGGAGGGGCCGCCGGGGCCCATTACAGCGAGCAGGGGTACTAAGCCGTCGTTACAGCGACGCGTGTTCGCTCTCGCCGCGCCTTCATTCAATTCAGGCTCAAGTGCCGGGGTCCCAGGGTCTGCTCCGCAGGGGCAGGCGGACAGCGAGGGCCGCAAGCAGGGAAGGGGGGAGTGAGGAACGATGGAGCAGCGGAGAAAGGGCAAAGCGAGCGTGCAAAATAAGGGGCATAAAAGCAGCAAGACAGCCTGGGTGAGAAGAGGAGTAATCAATTACCATGAATCATATTACATATCATAATGCATAATTAATTACATTTTCCTAGTGTGTGTTTTACAAAACAGTAAACACTTTGAAAGAGAGCATTTGTTTTTAATTGCACCAGCAACCAGGAGCTACTTAAGAAGCCTCGGTACACCGTAGTGCTGTTTCAGTATGTCTAAATGGATAACTATACAGGCTTAACATTAACTCTAATGCCCGCGACTGAGTGTCAGGGACTGGCAGTGTGTATGCCTAGCAGAGGGGCATAGGGAGGGCCGCGCAGGAAACCTAAATGTGCCATCTGTGCCAGGCCCCTTCTGAGGCACAGTCAGGGACGTGTCCGCGCAGCAGAAGTGCAACGCGCGCCGCTGCGAGAGGCGCAGAGAGCGTCAGCAGCCAAGCTCGCAGGCATAGTACCGCTGAAGTGTGTATGTCAGCCTCCATGTGTTTCACTGCCCTGTGAGATTTTCACAAGGTGCACAGTTTTACTGAGAGACTCACAGGGTCCTCATTCTTGTATCGTCAAGAGTAATGAAAGTGTTATTTTGAATTTTTGATTTTTTTTTTTTCTCCAGAAAATATACAAACCCCAAATGAGTCTGCTAGGTAGACATTGATGTATATCGGAAATCTAGATATACTGTTTATCTGATGTTTTTTAGACTTGACCACAAGGCATCAGTGTTTTTGATGTTGATTTACTACACAGGTTAACTAACTGGAAAACCAAATTGTCTTTCGGAATTGAGAATGTGCTGAATGCTAATACCTTCATAACGCTCTTGTGAAATGTTTTTGCCTGGACTATGTATTCAGTATTTTTCATAAATTTGTAAGGTATGCTAAAAAGTTCTACAAACCAGTTCGCTTTGCTTCCTGACAATGACTGATCAGAACATCTAACAAGGCACTTAAGGAAATTAATGAAATGCAGTCTGTCTTTCAGTTGTACTTGGGGCTTGACCCTTTCCCGAGAGACTTGACACAGTACTGAGCTTTGTCAGATTGTATCTTATTGCAGCTACCTAACTCATGTCAGAACCTTAACGTGTTCTTACAGAGCCTCTGGCAGTATCGCACACCCCAGCGACCTGCTTTTTGAGAAAGAAGAACGTCCACAGGAAGATGCCTGCTTATTTGCCGTTTTTGGGATGAATGCTGACGGAGAATGTGCAACTATTGAAAGGCCTGGTAAAGGGCAGAACTCAAGACCCACAAAACAAAATTATATTCAGCTCACGCTTCTCGGAGCAGGCTTCCCCAAAGTGCTTAAGGAATGGATTCGGCAACAAGACTGCAAGTGCGTGTCTGAGCTTCTGAGACTGTAGAAATTGCAAAAGCAGGGCAACTTTTAGCGAGCATGTGCAACAAATGACACGTCTTTTCTGGAACAGTTTTAGCCAATCAGGCACGAATCCATGAGGAGGGGGGAGGATATGTGTATGGGTACATAAACAATAGTCATTGACAAAAAACAAAGATCAAAAAATGTAAGGAGACACAGCTAAAAACGAAAATAAGATGGGATGATGAAGTAGGACAGGAAATGGGGGCAGAACACTGAAACAGCTGCAACAACAGAGGCTGAGGATGCTGGCTCAAATGTGTGTGTTCACCGATTCTCTGTCTGACTGCAGTTTGCCTCTAAATTATTGAGCATTTTGGATCAATTGCTAGCATAATTAGCTGCTATTGATCCTGGACGAGATCAGCCACGAGACAACGCGTGCAACTAATCACTTCCTGCAGACGGCTTCTCTGAGAGCCGGGCCAGATCCGCGAGCCGCCATCACAAAGAAAGGGAAGGATCCAACTTATTGTGCAGGCTTCCTCTCTGTCAAACCGGCAAACTGCTGAGAAGCATAAAGGACATGAAAATCCAGTTTAAAATGAAATTAATTACATTTTTTTTTCCATAAATGTAATTTTTTTAACAGCCAATCCAATGCAAGAAACATAAAGATCAGCGAGTGAAATATGGTTCAAAAAAGATGAGATAAAAACATCAAAAATGACAATGATCAAGATTTCTCCCCCCCTCCCCACCCTCAAATCTGTGCATCAGAAATGACTAAACGATTTGATATTCACTGTGATTATGCTGAGGCTCTTGCTACTTTTACCTCATTAGCAGCTGTGATATGCATTGTAAATTCTGAGCATTGTCAGCTGAATAAATTGTCTCTTGCTCCTATGAATGGCAACAGTGAACTTAAAAGAAGAGATCTGTGGCTATTTCTCTCCTCTTCAAATATCACTGGAAAGATTCTAGGATTGCAGGTTTTTTTTTTCTTCCTCTCAATTTGTAATCATAATAAACTATGCGGCCCTTAATTACAAGAGGCCTCTTTGTCAGAAATATGGAACAGATTTTGAGCCTTAAATTATGCACGAGTGGATTGAACAAATGCAGTTTTAACAAAGGAGCGGTTTGTGATATCTCGTGAAAATTACATATTGTGCACGTTCGCATTCTCATCGAAATGCAGCAGAGTCCGAAGTATTCAGCTGTCTGAGCTGTAGGGAATCTGTGCACAAGCTACAAACAATTCTGCCATCCCATAAAGTTAAAAGCGCTTTTCCTGCGAGATCGTAATAGCACATTAGCGATGTGAACCAAGCGGTCACTCAGCAGCCTATCCAATTAGACAGGTTCATAGCGCATTTCATACAGAGATTTGTCAGCCTCGGGAAATGAAACGTGCGCCTTTGTCCCCGGGCCTAAAATTTTTGAAGAAACGAAACAAAACAGATAACTGAGAATAGCTCGTTTATTAAAGCAGACAAGCTGAGCTGAGCTGATTCATTTTTTGGCAGGTTTTTGTTTTTACTGTTCAAACAGTTTGACGTACATGAAACGAACCTTCACGATGATTTTACAACTTCACACGATTTACAGCGTTAGCTCAGAACTGTGTCCCTCAAAAAACATGAGAGAGCAGGTGAGATATCTCAGACTTCTAAGGACGTCGCTCTGCAGCAGTCAGTGCATAACTGGTGCATTGGAAATCTAAGATCTGTCAGTGTATTTTAGTGCTGTCAGCAGCTTAACACTGAAAAAGCGTATAAGGTCAGATGCAGTCTCACCTATTTTAGGAGACCTGAAGGGAAAATTACACACATGGTGTGTGTGTGTGTGTGTGTGTGACTGTATAGTAGTTTTGGGAGAACTGCAACTATGGCAATAATGTTGCATAATTAGTGCTATTCCTTTTAGATATATGAAGGAACCAAGATGTCAGATTCGTGTTGTAATTCTGCTATAGCTGTGTACAGATATGTTATTCACATGAAACATAATGCCACAAAGACAAAATCACTTCTTCGACTTTTGCATGACCGATAGAGTCCACTTGCGAAACTCACGTAACTCAGAGCTCTGGGGAAATTTATTATCACACTATACATGTGAGGACATTCTGAGATGACATTACTATAAGATCTCGACTGCTTATTCCCCTAATCGTCATTGATCTTGTATCTTAGCCTAAAATCAAGCTGTTATTTTGTTAGGAATCTCTTCATTTAATCAACATTGCACTACTGCAATCAAACTCAAGGTAATTAAAATTGGCGCCGATCGTGGCTTCCAAAAGGATGTCTTTGACTCTTAAAGAGAACAGCTGCAAACTTCATGCCTTTTCAGTCTCATTAAAGCTGAGAATTTGAGCAAAATACCAATCCGCCACATTTCTTTTGACCAGAGCCACATGCAGCATGGCAGTGATCTCATTAGAAATGTGCCAATGGATATTACACTTGTTTCTGCAAAATAACATCAATTCTCATTTGACCCCTGATCAAGTGTTCTGTGTATGGTCAGACTGGTAATTAAGGTTAGCTGTACAGTTATGATTACAGTAGGTAATGCAAACTCTAAAAAATAGTTCAGACAAGGTTAGAATGCTTAATCTCTGCCCACTGCTTACAATCAGCTGGTATGCCACTGTTATGGGTAACATCGCATTGCAACGTGATGTTAATGAGTAATCTGATTTACGAATAAAACAGAGTGAACAGACAGAGGGCTTTTCAAACGGTGCTCTGCTGTGTTCTTTTCTGTCTTTTCTTACCTTCTGTTGCTTTGCAAAACTGTGCCAGTGTTTTTCTGCCGTAGCAAAAGTGTAGATTAATAAGGATTACTTTCCAGTCTCATCAGATAGAAGATCTTGGAAAAGCCGATGTCTTCTGACTATGGAGCCACGTCTGTTGATCTTCTGGGCTGTTATGTGGGGCGTGTGGAGAATGCAATTGCAAAACTCAGCCCACACGTGAAGCGCCAACGGATTAATTACCAAACTGCCGTTTAAGATTGAAACAAGTGAAATCACAGTTTGTGCATTGTGATCAGAAGCAAAAATCCAAAACCAGTTCAGCAGTGACTTGACCTTTCAAGCTCTCCCAAGTTTTGCACATCTGAATAATTTCTCCATCTGCAGTATGTTACCAATCTCAGGCTGACGGATTTTCAATTTCACCCAACCCAAGTGTCCCGAAAGAAACCATTCTGGCTTGGATTAGAGTCTAAACTGCATTTATCTGTGCAATTCCAGGTCATATAAATGCCGAGGTGCCTTCATCTCTAGAAAAATGTTCAGAGTTATTGAAGGAAGGGGTAAAGATGGCAGAACAACTGTGCAAAATAAGTGAGAACAATTCAAACTGGCCATAAGTTTCAAAGCTGTAATGAACTACTATAAGTGGAATCAAGCCAGGTGATGGAAAAGAGTAATGCTTCGTGGAGTATTTCAGAGACAGAATGGAAAGGGGGCAGACCAGACCGGGTTCATTTCAGTGCTTTTTAAAACATGCTGAAACAAGAAATAGAAACTCACTGTTAATTTCAGAAGTTCCATTCAAACTTTCTTAGTCTCCTCATCTTGCTTGTTATTCTGCAGTATGACAGGAATGTGAGTTCAAACAGACTTAGCAGCTGTGCGCCTGTGTCAGAGGATTCACCCATAACACATTCAGTTGCATAAGTTTTATAACAATAATAATAATAATTATTATTATTACTACAAAAAACGTTATTTTATGTAAGTTAAATTAAAATTTGTTTTGAAGTACCGGTACATGTATGTCTACAAGTTATTTTTGGACGTAGTAGAAACTGCTGTTGCTTCACCCTAACTCTGACACAGAGACCTGGGTGTATGTCAACGGTTCTGATCCAGCTCATCAGTCTTGTTCCTTTGCCTGTGCCCCCCAGCCTGCTCATCTCCTCACCCTTCCTGCCCCCCCTCCTCACCCCCACTCCTGGGACATCACTGTCAGTGTGATTCTCCCTCTCTTTCTCTGTCTCCCTTCTGTTCCTCTCTGACTATCCGCATTCGAGTGTGAATTGCAGGAGAAGGGATAACATATGAAGCAGGACTCATATTTACACAAAAATATGTATTTACCTTACATTTCCCTTTTGCGTCTGCGGGTTTTGTTTTGATAACATTCACTTGACCTTCTCATCTTATGCTGCTTTCAATTAATGAGTGAAGTTTGGTGTCTTTCGGCAAAAATGATATTGCATTACGTTAGCGACAGGTATGCGTAAACCGTTTCATGTGTAGCCGCAGTGGGACTAGGCGTAATTGCCAGGCAAAATCTGGCGTTCTCCCAGGGCCCACACTGGGCCCGGTCTCCTCCTCGGATACCTGTTGAGAGGAGGCGCAGAGGGAGCGTCGGAGACAATGGCAGCTGATTCGCTCTGATTGGTTAGCATTACCGCAACCTGGAGGCAAACCTGTCAAAATGGAAATGAGGTGTTCCGTGTCAGGCTCATCAGAGTCGCCGTGCGTGCGCGCCACAATAAACCGGGAATGATTAACATGTCTTATCAGCACTCCACCGCCCTTTCTGTCCACACTATCTAAATAACATGCTTATTTAGCAGCCGTATCCTTGCTGCGTTGATAGAAAAACAGTAGCTATGATGTGCAGCAAAAGGATGGTGCCATTCTTCTCCAAAGAAATAGAACAATCTGCCCTTGTACTTTTCACAGAAATTGCACCATTATCAAAACGTAATATGTATGGATATGTAAAATCGTTTATTAAATTGTAAAATAAAGCTAAAGCTGCAAGTTAGTGTTCATAAACCGTTTTTTAAAATCAGTTTTCATGCTTTCAACTCCAGATAAGTATTAAACAGTGAAAGGTAAATGGTAATGGTTAACAGAAGTTTGGAGTAGATTTTGTGTGGTAGGCGTACTGGGTTTGACGCCGCTCTTGTTTCTTGCGTGTGCAGGAAGCAGAAGGTATTTACAGAAGTCCAAGCACAACAGATGCCATTTCCGTCGTCCTCGTTGCCTTTCAGCAGACCGTCACTCGAGACGTCAGCCTCAGCAGAGCAGGAGAAGACAGAGCCCTCGTGGGGATAGCATGCATGGTTTCGCGTGCCTGCACACCCACTGACACAGGCGTGGCCAGTCATGCTCCGCCCATCCTGACATGTGTGACAGGAGTGGTGCTTGTCACAGCCGAAAGGCTACGTCTGGAAGTCTAAGTGGAACACTTACCTAAGGAGAAGGCCTCAGGTAACTACAGCTGTGGAACCGGTTTTGAAAGCCCCGTTAAACCCTCAGCACCTGTCGCTGCGGTCACTCCGCTGACTGTAATGGTTGTGGTAGTTATGATTTTTAAAGCTAATTAGATTTCAACATCAACTATGAATCAATGCAATATTGACACAGGATTTAAAATGTAAGCTTATAATACTTTTAAAATATGGTACAGTGAATATACAGGCACAGAAGTTAAACATTTATGTAAGAAATAAATCTAGGATTTTGGAGAAATTCCGTATCTTTGGCACTGGGTTGTTCTCTAACAAGCTTTTTAAGAAATACCCCATCAGATGATGACTTCTTATAGTTTTGCCCTTCCACCCCTTTTCTGCCAGTTGGCTTTACATCATCTTTCAAGGACAATGTCGTTTTTTTCTTTCTTTAAAACCCAGGCATTACAGTGCATTTATCCTCTGTTGTGCATTCAGTGGATTAGTTGTGCTAAGGGGCAAGAGCCCTATAGAATTATTCTAGCAACCCAAAAACATCTGCACCAAGGAAGAGACTAAGATGACTGAAAGGGTCACGAGCACAGAGCAGAATAAAATAACAATAATAATATCAATAATAATAATTCAACTTCACCCCTGCAAATTTGGGCTCTCTGCAATTATAGGGTCATTTGATTTGAAAAGAATAGCCCTTTGTGAGAAAGGGAACAGATCAGAGAGGATGACAATAGCCTCTGAGGAAGGCCGGGTGGGAAGGGAGCAGGTTACACAGATGGAAAGATGAGACAGAGCAGAAGGAAGGTCTATTGCTCTTTCATTTCTTTTAGGAGCCCTGGCCAATATGCCCATTCACATGTATGCATGGGTCACAGACAAGGCCTTAATGCATTTCACACATAATGAAAGGTTTGTCCTGCCATGCATCTAGCACGTCTACGTGAATGACAGCATAATGTATGCACAGGGATGGAGCCTCCACTTTATCAGCGATGTTAGCATTTAGCTTATACATCTTTAACTGTGTAAGGTGTTTTTTGTGTTTTGTCCTTGCGAATGTAGAAGAGTTCCTGAATGTAGAAGAAGCGTCCAGGTCACTCACCAGTAGAGGAGTATGATTTCACGTTGACCATATATCATGTCCATGTACACTGCTGGTCAAAGGTTTTAGAACACCCCCATTTTTCCAGTTTTTATTAAAATGTAAACAGTTCAAGTCCAGTGAATAACTTGAAATGGAAAGCGGTAAACTGCAAGGGTGAAAAGTTTAGGTTAACAAAAATTGAAAAATAATGTACATAATAATGTCAGAGTTACTCAGAAAGGTCTTTTTCAGAAAAAAAGCTTATGGGGTAACAACTCACAGTTGCAATGTAAGAAAATTAAGCCTTGAAAGTTTATGCTAACAATTCCTACAGATGTCCCAAGTGTTGTTGATTACTTACACACCCTCTGTCTGTATAAACACAGTGTTGAAACAGACTGTGTTACTACACCCTCTTAGCAATATTTGGACAGTATTGTACTACTTGATGTAGTATTTTGCTCTCAAAATTACAAGAAAAAGGCAATTAACAAAGGAAGACAGACAGACCATTATAACCCTTAAAAGCATAGGTCTTTCCTTTAGAGAAATTGCAAAGAAAGCCAACATTTCAGTGAGTACAGTTTCCTGTATCATCAAAAGGCACTTGGAAACTGGAGGAAATGCTGACAAAAAGAGGACTGACAGACCCAAAGCCAGTTTCTGAGTCAACATCTTACCTGACAAGTAGCTCACAGGACAACAGCTTCAAGCACAGCTTAACACTGATCAAAGTAAGACAGTCTCAGTTTCAGCTGTGAAGAGGAGACTTTGAGGTTTCACAAGTTGGGTGGCAGTAAGGAAGAAAATAAGAAAAAGAGGCTTGCCTGGGCCATGGAGCACCGTCAGTGAACTACTGAAGACTGGAAGAAGGTCTTGTGGACCAATGAATTAAAATTTGAGATCTTTGGTTCAACAAGGTTTTTGTACACCATAGAGTAGCCAAAAGGATGGTCCTCAGTGAGTGACACCAACTGTCAAACATGGAGGAGGAAGCATGAGGGTCTGGGGCTCTTTTGCTGAATCCAGAGTTGGTGACTTGCACAGAGTGAGTGGCTGCCTGAACCAAAACAACTACCACAGCATTTTGCAGTGCCATGCAGCACCGTCTGGTGTATGCCTAGTTGGTCAGGGGTTCATCCTACAGCACGATAATGACCCAAAACATACCTCAGGGCTGTGTCAGAACTACTTTAGAAGAAAAGACCAAGACGGTAGGCTTCAAATCATGGAATGGCGATTCTCCAGACTTAAGCCCCATCAAGCTGGTTTGGGATGAACTGGACAGAAGGGTGAAAGCAAAGCAACCTACAGCTGCAACACATTTGTGGGAACTTCTGCAACATTGCTGGGAAGAACTTTCTGAATAATACTTGATTTCTGTTGTAGAAAGAATGCCACGAGTGTGTTAGGCTGTTATGTCTGCAAAAGGTGGCTACTTCAAAAATTTAGATTACATTCTGTCAAAAATTTAGATTACATTCTGTTACAAAAAAAACGATTCCATGATTTCTTTTGGATGTCTAATTGTCTGTTTGTTCTCTGCTTTATTTCCAGAATACATAAAAACATTAAACTGCCTAAATTTTCATTGAAAATGGAACAAAGGGGTGTTCTAATACTTTTGACCATTACTGTATACCTCACACACACACACACACACACACACACACACACACAATCCCACAGGCACATTTACATACATACATGTGCCTATATGCAAAAACCAAACAAAAGGAAACCAAAGCAATTTACAAATCACTGCAGCTGACCAGTAGTGGAAATGAATCATTTGAACACAAATTCCATGATATCACAATTGCTGCTGACAACATCTTCACCCCGGCTAATAAAGACTTCCATTCTTTGCTGGATGGATTAACAAATGAGGGCCGAGTGACAACACAAACATTCTCTTATTGGAGTTTTTAAAGTTTTTTTAAGTACATTTTTTTTCCCGTCACAAGTTGATGCTAATAAAATGAGGCTTCAGAACTCATTGTGCATTAGTGCCAGTCTCAGGGCTCTGTTGGGGTGTCAGGCTAATATTGTCAGTCTAATTGAAATGAAGATACTAAAGTTAAATGTGATTGTCTTCTCAAAAGGCAATTTGTTTCCAGCCAATTCTTGCTTTCCTTCATGTGACTGGAAGCTACCAATGACTTTAGATTGTTACATTTGTTTGTTTGTTTGTTTGTTCCTTTTTGTTGGCTTGTCACCACTACAGCTAGGAAGCTCTTTACAACTGTGTGCCACTGTGCAGCAATCCTTTCCAGAATGGTACCTCACACAGAATTAACGGCATAGGCCTTAAGCCTGTCACTCGGCAAGCGATTTTTCACGCTGAGAAAGGACACTTAAGAGGGCTCTGCTGGTTTCTTTCTCTGCCAGTCTTCCAGTAACAGACGAACCAATAATTCCCCCTTATTTCCAATGCATTTCATTTCTCGCTATACCTTGGACCCATTTCATAACCCGGATATTAATTACCCCGTTGCGGTTGCAGCAGATTCTCAGGCGATTCTGCCACGCTCCTGGATATGTTTGCAGGGAAACAGGTCAGATTTAAGTGTGAGGCAGCGTAGACACAGGAAGTGGTGAGGGCTTTGGCACACTGCGTTAGAGCGACGCAGATAAGAGCAGGAGGAAAATACAGACTGAAAAGTTAAAATGACCAGAGGCTCCCTTGCCAATACAAAGTTTGTGGTTTGTGTGTCAACTCTGTGCCTACCTGGGCCTTAGGTGAGTTATCAGCACTCTCTCAGTCCAGATACGTACCAAATACTTGGGTGTGGTCTGCTGTGTGTCCTATTGGGCTCCAGGCTTCCTATGACCCTGAACTAGATAGGGGGTTTAAAAACTTGAGCAAAGAATTTTTAAACATTTAAAATGAGTTTTTCTTTTACTTTTTAATTTGGCTATGCCCATGCCTCTTCAGGTAGGACTTATACCCCTTGTGCCCATTGTCAGGTCACACATCTTTGTTTTTCCCAAGTTTAATTCACCATTTCATACCTGCGCTGGGATATTAATCCAGGACTGTTTACGTTTGCTGTTTAAATTTATGTTGTATTAAATAGCTGTGGCTACAGCCTAAAACTGGGCATGTGATATTTGAATGTCATTTACTGCCAGAACTATAGAGACCTCAGCTGCTATAAGTGGGCATCAGAGTCAAGCTGTCTATTTATAATGTGATAATCTAAACATCAATGCTGAGACCAACCATTGAGATGTAAGCAGATCTTCTTATACAGTGTTACAATAAATGGTATAGGTGTACAAATATGTATCCTTGGGGAAAGCTGTGTAGAAATTCCCTTTGCAGAATTTTGACATACTTGTTAATTTTTGTAATTGCTATTGGTTATTGTGACGCCATCGCTTTTCCTAGGTGGAAAGGAGGGAGGGGGTTGTCCTAAAGAGAGGTCTGTCTTGACAGGGTTAAAAGACAACAGAGGCCATTCCAGACAAGCCACAGATCTGACAGTCACAACACAAAAGAACTGTCACAAATGCAACTCGGCCTACAATGCTGCTGGCGAAATTAGCATACGGCAGTCGTCGCGTAAAATTTGCATTGTGTCTCAGCTACATTGAAGCTCATTCCAGACACTAGTGCCATTTGGGTAAAGAGAAGGTGTCTTGTCTGATCTAAATTGTCCCCAGCTCATATGGGTTTGTGGCACTGTGGCTTTGCATGGTTTCTAACATCAAGGCTGACTATGCGGCTTCCTTTCAGTATTACAAATGCTCATTGATATTCCACCTTATCCATCCTAGCTGGAGCCTAAAGCGATTTAACAGCCCTGACCTGTCCGGCAGTTGTTCGCGTGGTTCTCGGTGCGCTCGCTTGGAGGCGGTAACAAATAACTCCGAAGTCTCATTGCACGCCAGGTCAATGCTAGAGCCTTATTGTCTGTAGGACGCACTAATAAGATGTCATTGTGAGTTGCGGCGGGAGCGGTGCTGAGCTGCTCATTGGCTGGCAGATGAGCTGATAACAGCCACTCGCTCCTGTCCGCTTGTGCTCGCTGAGCTGCGGCTGCTCTTTGAGGCGTGACACGAGGTAGCGGGGCCTGCTGGAGGTCCTAATGGATTTGCCCCTCTCGCATGGGCTGGGCCTCACCTCCACCACATCTCTGCTGACACTTTTCACGATCCTCTGCAGTCCAGCAAGCTATTTTGGTCAATACTGGCTTTTGCCGTCTCATTTCCTTTGCGGCTTGAGCCATGTGTAGCAAGAAAGGGAATCTAGGTAAAGCCAGAGTGAGCAACTAATGTGTGCTCAAAACACTGTCCAGCTACTCATGTGATAATGCTGCACTCAAAATGCTGTTCCACTGGTCATGTGATAATGCTACACTCAAAATGCTGTTCTACTGGTCATGTGATAATGCTGCACTCAAAATGCTGTTCCACTGGTCATGTGATAATGCTGCACTCAAAATGCTGTTCCACTGGTCATGTGATAATAATGCTACACTCGAAATGCTGTTCCACTGGTCATGTGATTATAATGCTACACGCAAAAGGGTACTGGTCAGCCTTATGTGTGATACTAATCAGACCACATTGGAGGATTAAAGGAGACCCAGAACTTTCAGATGCATGTTATTATTACTGAAACAGTAGCCCAGAAAATCCAGTATTTATGTACATTTTTCATTTGTCATCTTGCTAAATTGTCTTCTCCTTATCTGGGAGTGAGTTATCAGAATATATGAGAAATTTTCAGTTGATTAACCGGTCTTGGTAATTCAGAACACACTAGGGCTTTGGTTTTTTTGTAATAAGCATTACTCGTGAATTTAGGCATGCGTTGGTCCCCTCTGTCACAAAGGACTGGAACGTCATGGCTGTTCCCATTGTTTTGTGCTTCTGTCCTTGAACTGTCCAAGGACCGTCCTGAGATTGCACGGTTTCACTTGCAGCGTGTGTCTATGTGTGTAGCGAGCACACACGTGTGCTTGTGTGTGTGTGTGTGTATATGGCACAGATGACGCTTAGTGTGTATACCAGTGCACTCAGAGGAAGGGGGAGGGGCAGGGCATGAGCAAAAGGGGGCGGAACCTGAGCAAGTAGGTCAGAGAGAAAGGCATTGGAGGGAGACTGCAAACAGTGAGCCACAAACTGATGCGTTTCTGTATGTCTACTCCAGAGGGATGTGTCTGATGCAGACCCCTCTTGCCCACTCTCCATGCTGTACTGGAGTGCATTCATCCCCCCTTCCCCCCATACTGTCCTCGCTCTGTCCTGTGACCTCCAGGGTTTTCATCACTAGTGTCCAAAATGTTCTGCTGGCCCTGTAATTTCCCTTACCTGTAATGATCATTTTTATTATTATTATTATTATTATTATTACTAGGAGATACGAAGGAGATGTGTCATGAATCTGTAAGACATGAATGCTCCTGTTCGCATCCACATTACAGGTAAAATAAACATATCAGCTCAGAGAAGGGTGTATAACAATAAAGATCCAACACCTGTAAATTTCTGTCCATGTTTATTTTTTGTATACTTTACAAGGCTTTGACCTGTTGAGTAGGACCAGGTGGCACCCTGAAAGAACATAACACAAGGCTCAGGATAGTCACGCACCCACAGCATGATGGTGTCAGTACTGAGAAAAGGGCTCCTCCCACAGGCTTTGTCACTCCAGCCCTGGCCTGCATTTATGTCTGCTAGGCGACAGATTGAGGGTGTTGGAGCAGACGCCGAGCTATCTTCTCCTCCTTCTGCTCCTCCTTTCCTCTCATATCAGTTTTCTCTCTCCATCTCTCACACATTCCCTCGGTCTCTCAGCTTTCTCCTTTACACCTGCTCGAGGGCTTTCTGCTGGAGTCCTCCAGGGGTCGGCTGTTCCCATGATCCCCTGCAGCTCGGGCGGCCGCCAGACCTGTCCACAGCATGACGTGCTGTGCCGTGTGCTTTATGGCTGCACGTCTGCCTCTCCTATTCATCACACCCCACACCCTCCTACCTCCCAGTCCCCCTGTTTACCCTCTCTTTGTTTCCCGGTGTTTGCCCCCCATACATTCTGCTCGCTAGCCATAAATACATCACCCAAGAGAGAAGTGGGGCGGTTAGTATTGTTTGCGGTCCAGCAGAACATTAATCAGGATCATGTATGTCATGTTTCTTACACTTGTGTCTGAACGCATTCAGGCAATGTGAAATTGAGCAAGCTCACCTCCAGAGCTGGCCAAGGGCAGTCTGTGCTGGTTTTCTCATTAATGAAGACCGGTTGGGGGAGGAGTGAAGTAACGGAGGGTATCCTTACAGGCATGAGGGTTGTCTGTGGTGGGGAGAATGTGAGCAGAGGTTTGTCAGTGGTGCAAATATTGACATGCTCTATGGGAATCTCAGGCATTGACAGTGTAGACAGACAGCTCTATCTTGGCTGACGTATGGACAGGGAATAGATGGCACCCCCAGTCTTAGGCAGATTAAATGCAGCCCCTGAGGGGGGGCACTGCCAACACACCCCTATGTCTGTACTTACACCAACAGGACTGTCCAACAGTGTATGGCTCTTCATGGTAACCTTTATATGGGGCTCTCATTATGAAGTCCAGCACAACCCTCTCCTGACCCCCAACACCTACCGCTGTGTAAATTCTTACTTCTCTATTCAGAACATTTTGGGACAAGGTGGATTGATTCTTCCTTGGTGTGGCTGCAAAGTTGTTTTTGTGCCTTTTCTCACTAGTTGGTTGCACCCGGGAGATATATGAAAGCTGACATTTATGGGCCCCTGGCTACCTCCACCTCTGCCCTACTGTCTCCCCTGCCCCCATCAGAGCTCCATTCCACTGCACGCCATGTTAAACCAGTGTAGAGTACTTTTTCTTTAGCACGTTTTCTTCTGCAACACGATATACAGATTTATTTATTTTTTTATTACTAGGGGGTTGACGTCTTGTTTCTTTCTGGGAAAGAAATGCTACGCTAAGGACAGTGAAATAATCTCACTTACTTTTTCTTTGTGTGTGAAATAAAGCGATGGATTGTTAGCAATAGATACAGACCACACAAATCTTGACATCCACAGCTCAGTACTATACAGGTTCTTTGTATTTAGTAAACTTCAAACCTCTGGTTTGAAAGGGACATAAATGCAGATATCATAAATAAACTATGAAGACTATAGTGATTTTATTTGAATTTTGAACAAGGCTCTTACATTACTCATGAATGCTCTCTCCAGGAAATGTTGTAAAGGTGAAATGTTTACCTCCAACTAAACCTTCTCATTATCCAGAGATGGGTATTCTATATTTGTACTATCAGAGAGGGTAATTTATCTTTCAGATCCCTAGCTTTGAAATGTCTGCCTTTATGAGTAATGTTCTCAGGTTGTCCATTGTATTCCTTGTCAAGTATTTTACACCCCTGCCCCCCCCCCACTCTCTCTCTCTCATCTCTTTTTCTCATTCTTTCCTTGTCATTGTGCTAAATTATCATGACGTGTTTTAATTCATGTATTATTACCCAAGAAAAGAAGTATTTAGTTAAAAATATCAACAAACATGCTGTTTCATATTTGTATAAAATGTATACCATTTAAAAATATTTTTATATTTGTTTTAATATTTATACCACCATTATAACATCATGATAAGTGGTGAGTAACCTTGAAGGCTTTATGCTCTAGAGTTCAGAGACTTTGTTGCACTTTTAATTACACTCAGATTTGCTTTTACTGCAAAATAATCAGAATGAGTTATATATTCATGCTGGCTTGTAAAGAAAGAAAAAAGTGTTTTAACACACATTTTTCATGCCTCAGTCCAACTAAAGTGGTCAGATTTTTGCATTAGAATAATAAATATCAGTTTTAATTACCTGAATCTATGACCTCCTCGTTTACACCCCCTCTGAAGGCTAATGTCAATTAAAATACAGCTTTGTTTCTCAGCCTGTGAACATAAAAATTAAAAACCAAAGCTCTCATCGCGGGCAGAGAGAAAGGCATGCAGGTTTGTCTGGAGGAGGTGGGTGACAAGATGGAGGGATAAATTTTGCCAGATCTGTGAACAGGCGAAAGTTCTTGCCAACAGGTGAGGGCGGCTCCATCTGGTACCAACGGACGGGGCTACAGGAAACAGGCCTCCTGCACTTGGCAGCGCATCCCTACGCTTCAGGGAGACGGCTTACCCCCCCACAAGCTCAGCGAGATGCGCGTACGTGTGCAGAATGAAGTCACCAAGCCACCCACCACCTCTACCCCTCCAAAGAAATAAACACCGATTCAATGATGATGACTATGACAAGCATTTCCTTAAAACTTCTCATTCCATCCCGGTCCAATGGCCGCAAGATTTCATACATGACCCAAAAAACAGCCTTTGACCCACCACTTATGGCAACGGTATTTTCTCCCTATTGTCCTTCTTTTGTTGGATGCT
The DNA here is from genome assembly GCA_025773905.1 of Chitala chitala. NCBI lineage: Eukaryota > Metazoa > Chordata > Actinopteri > Osteoglossiformes > Notopteridae > Chitala > Chitala chitala. The sequence continues at coordinate 21,768 of JABJVR010010985.1, read as the reverse complement.
GGGAAGGATGCGGTGGGGTGAGGGTGCATCCTGTACAGCAATCACACGCCTGTTCCAGACAAGCTGTCAGCATTCATCAAGATGCACCCCCAACGTTTGTGCTGGAGAGTGGCTCTTGGCAACAATCCCCTTTTCCTGTTACCACAAAGCATGGCTATCACGATACTTAGCACGAGCATGTCTTATGGGGCACACTGTTTACTGCTGTATTTATACCATTTGTAAACACCGCTTTTTGGACGTTTCAGTCAGTAAGTAAACGGAGCATGTGACGCCTGGCTGCCAGGAGCTTTGCACTGAAGTGGACGTCCTGCTTACTTGCTGGAGCTGTCCATGGTGCTGACATGTCAGTGTCTTGGGCTCTTCCAAACTGAGATTCGTGGGATCTCAGGATTGCGTGCGTGCACTCCGCTTCCTCCTGCCAGTTCTTGTTTCTATTTCTTACCCTCCTTGTTCAGGCGTTCCCTAAGCATGTCAGTGTCAAAGTTGATGTACGACACAGGATTTCACATCTGCACATGCGCTGACACAGCAGACCTGTGCATGCATAGGTCAGTTAAGTAAATAGTGTGGATTTCTTAGCTTGTAGGAAAAAACACATTTAAATTTCTGGTTATTGTATGCATTTTTGTGTCTGTGTTTTTCTGTTGGGCTCTGCATGTGATATGGTGAGATGGCTTGGATTTGAAAGAAACACTCAAACAGTAATACCCTCTTGGTTTCACACCAGACAGAGTCTGCCTGCCTGTGTTGATAGTGCTGCTAGATAATTACCTTTCCTGGGTTCTCGTTCTCTCTCTCTCTCTCTCTCTCTCTCTCTCTCTTTCTCTCTCTATTTCTTGCTCAATATGTCTCTCTCACTCTCATTCTGTTTAAAACCATTATAAACCATCTCAAACTCTTAACTCTGTCTGTCTCTTGTTCTTGCTCTTTCTCATTACATCTATCTCTTTCTGTCTGTCGCTCTCATTCACTTTAAAACCATTATAAACCATCTCGAACTCTGTTCTGAAGCAGGGCTCTGCTTAATCCTTGGTATGCAGTAAATGAGGACCTCGGCATACAAACCAGGGTAAACACGGGAGATCACGTTCCCAGGAAATTAATGTTGGGACACACAGGCTTCTGTGGCACGTTTGTGTGTATAACTTAGTGTGTAGGCTCCAGAACTTAATCACACAAACAGACACGATAGTTTGTTTTCCCCTCTCTTGTCTAATTAGTTTACCATTTCCTGAGCATGCTCATTTCTGCTACAGCACATTTTTTTGGCAAGCTACGAGATAAAAGTACAGCCTGATATTTGAAATAAGTCAGTTAGTGGCTTTATGCATTTATTTTAAAAGAATCGGTCGGTAGGGTGGATAAGCAATGCAGGGGTAAGAGTCATGGACAAGATGGCAGAGGGATAAACATTACACATTTTTCCTTCCGCTCCTCCCCTAACCTCCAGCCAGTGGGGAGAGATTAGGCATTTTTATAGTGCAGAAGATGGTTCGTTAACTGTGAGTTTCACATTCACCGACATCCATTCCCCCATCGCACTCTCCAGCAGCACAACGAGGTGTGTGTGTGGGTGTGTGTGTGTGTGCGTGCACAGCTTAGCCAGCCTTTCAAAGGGCACTTTGAAGCGTTTTGATGTGTCACCGTCTCCCTCGCCTTGTAAATAGGTCAGGGAAAAAGACTATGCCTTGTTTTCACGTTCACACTAGACATTAGATCTGTTTCTCAGATTTTATTTTAGATTTTGCTAAGGCGAATAGATGGACTTTAAAGGTACTAACCAGTCGTAACAACAACCCAAAGAAATTAATGAACAAAAAGACGTTACAGTGAGCTTGAGGGAGAAAACGCAATTGAAGGAAATCACCATGTATGTTGTGTTTTGTGTATATTTTCATCACGGAGTGCAGTCAGATTGCAGCGCTGTTGTGGTAAAGAATTCCAGGCATTCACATAGTTTAATCAAAAGGCCCATCTTCTGTCATTATATTGTGCTTTGTTCAAATTGCTTTAAACTTTGATTCATTCCCAACTTGATTACTCCCAAGTACAATTGCTCTGAAATGTTTGAAAACAGCGTCCAAACCTATGGCTGCTGCAGCTTCACTGTAATGTTTGTTTTGACGGATGCGGACATGTAAGTTTTTTTTTAAGCTTTTCTAACAGTGCAGCATAAGGAACGTACACTGGTGTGTGTGTGTGTGTGTGTGTGTGTGTGTGTGTGTGTGTGTGTGTGTGTGTGTGTGTGTGTGTGTGTGTGTGTGCAAAACTGTTTTGATGTTGTCATACAGGTGTGTATACCAGACCAGTGACAGTTTTTTGACTGGAATCTCCAGTTTCCTGGCTACCCGGCCATAATGGTTTGTGAGGTTGGTACAGGCTAAGTTCTTGATGTGGGTTGGGCTTTCTCTTCTTCCATATTTGTGCGTGGGTGGGTGTGTGGGGGGTTAATTACAGATTGTAACCCAGCCTGCTCTTCCAATATTCCCTGCTTGTCCACCTTCACCAGCAGTAACATTGTTTATATGCATGTACCAATGCACCTCCCCAGAGCATCAATCTCAGCAGCAGGTGTCAGACCAAAAACATGATCTTCTTGGGTGTCTTTCTTTTTCATTACTTTCTCCTTCTCCTGAAGTTTTGCAGTGCTACAATGACCTTAACAACTTGACTGGTTTGTTTTTTTTTCCCTTTTGTCTTTTTTATGGTGGCATTAATTATCATCTCAAGGTTGTCAGTAGCGTACGCTCTTCTGATGAAAGAAGAACAGAAATGAGCAGTGGGGGCACTACCAATCCTCTGCTTGATATAAGTGCTGAGGAAATGTCCCCCCCCCCCCCAAGGCTTGACATTCTGCAACAACAACAAAAAAAAAACATTTCCGAAAAGCTTTGTAAATCCTGGGAGGTGCGTGACACGGTATGAGGCCACTGTCCGTGTGTGCCGCGTGAGCTGAGTCCCACTCCGATCTCCCTCAGGGTTATTAAAAACTCTCAAGCAGAGATATGGGCTTTGAGCATGTTGTGTTTACTGGACTGTGGGGGCAGGAGAAGCAGACTGCTTTGTGTTCTTAATTGCAGAGGTTTTTTTTGTTATTCTGGCCCGTTAACTGCTGGAGCTGGGCTGTAATGGTATGTCACCAAGAAAGAGATGCCTGAACCAGAGCCATGTTTGCCCCCCAGCACTGCAGACCCCCTACCCACCACCACCACCGCCCACCTCCCACTGCACTAGACACCTGTAGGGGAGCAGCTTGATCTACCAGCTGGGCTGCTGTGATCCTGCTGACCCTGCCTGCTGTGATGTTTCGCCTTGGTCCCTCTCCTGTCTGCACATAAAAGTTTCTTGATGCTTTTTGGGGGGGGTATGCTGGCTAGCAAAGGGGTGGACAGAAAGACAGGCAGACACACCGGCAGATGGACACTCAGGTCATCCTGGCTCTTCACTGAGGGCAGGAGCAACACCACGATGAGTGCCGTGGCATGTGTAATAAACATGGCAGTATCTTCTGCAAATCCTAAGCACACGTCACCATTGTGCTGTGACTTCCCTGTCATGTAACAGAACAGATTAAATGAGCTTTAATGACTGAGCTATTTCAGTGTTCTTTAAAGGGCACTTTAATCTTCAGAAACATCATTTTCCTTTCGCAGAACAGCAGAGAGTGAGATGAAATAGCAGACTTTATATTCGTGTACTAAACAGACACCCAGCAAGAACAAGGCAAGAAATATCTTAATCAACACTCTTTGTTGGTGCGCGTGACAAAGTCAGGTCTTCCGTTCTGCTCTGTCACTGTGTACCAGTGCACATAAATGCATTTAAGTGAATGTATGTGTTCATATATCTATGAGGAAATAACATGTGCCATAATATTATCCAGAATGTAATACTGGCTTTTGGTGTCATAATGATCTCTGTCCTCCTTTGTTTTCCCATGAGATGACATTGAATTACCAAGCTTATTGTGGGAGGGTGAATAAAAAAATCAGCCCTGACTGTCTTCCTCTATACAATAATGCCCCTTCTGTCCCCTAGTGTTTAGTCTGCGATCACCAGCCAATGTTGGCCCATTCACACTACTTATCTGTTTAATCTTTTGTTTCAGGACAGAAAATATTAGTTTAGAGAACAGTGACCAGAATCTGACTTAGCCCAGAGATGAGCTACTACTCCAAGTTGGTGCACAGAATGTACCACTGCACCCAGCCTTTTAGCCAATTGTGGTAAAACTGCAGATTCAAAACCACGAAAATGTCCCCATTCATAACAGGATAAATCCCCTCTCAGATTCTTCTAGAATCTACTAGCAGCAGCTTATCTTTTATCTACAAGACGTTACTTCAAAAAAAAGCAAACAACAGCATTATCAGAGCTTGTGCAGAATATATGATGTGCGTGTCTCGACCAGGAACGTCTGAGTAATGATTGTCAGAGCTGCGGGCTGCGCTGACTTTCCACCGATGCCTCGTAAGCCCATGGCAGGACAAATGAGGAATAAAGGGGAACATAAATCTGACACCTCAGAATCAATGTCTTCAGAAAATATTGCACTGGTTGCATTAATTCCGTTGGATCAGTGTCTGTCTTGATGATGGTTAGTCAACATCCCTCCCATTCAGGTGCACTTGAGCTGCTATTTGCAGGTGCAAATTTTTTGCAAAAGGCACTATATAAAAAGCAACCAAAATTGAAATCTGGGGCCCCCTCTGTATGTGTGCTTGTGCTGTCATCTAGGGACATTTTTGTCTTCCTTGACTGGGGCATGATTGCCCCATGGGCAGATGAGAGTTTGAGGGTGACTGTATCCAGTTTTGTTCCAGTGAAAAGTACATCCCTGTGGCTCTCAGTTAACATGTATGGGACTCCTGTATGAACTAGGAGCTTGTTGGACCAAAGTATGTGGGCTTACTGTCTGCCACTGCAGTCAGTGAAGACCTTTTGATTTCAAGGATGAACAAATTCGATTGGATGATGAATCTCAAAGACTGGCATTGCGTAAAAACCCGACCACAATTCAAACTATTGCCTATACTTTGCCTGAAATAGCCTTTAAACATTGTGATCAAATGGTGAATATATCTTTAAATGGGACAAGTTGTGAATTAAATACATTGTATATGTTCCTTTTGTAACTACTGGAAAACAAATATGGCCTTCATTTACATTTTTATTTCATTTTGCGTTGGCCTGTAGTGGCATGTAAAAAATCAATCTTTCTTACTCCATTTGCAATATATTAGGATGATGGAAGAAAGAAAGAGGAATTATTGATTTGTTCAGCATTCATTGTGTCTCCTTGCAGATTGCACACTTCATATGAATTAAATTAAATCACTTTTCTTTTCTTCTTATTCAGAGAAGAAAATGATAATGGTAATTTCATTAAACTAAACTGTTTCAGTCACGCCACATTGTTTAAGCCCCACACCTAGACATTACATGAAATCCATCATAGTGAGAGACTAGCAGTCTCTTATGGACCAGGTCCATTTACAGCCCGGTCCCGAAAAACGATGAGGCAAGAACACGTGAAAGGGCCACGCTGTGCACAGCATCCGCTACATCACCTAATGCACTCCAGTGGCAGTTAAGCGTCAATGTGCAACGTCACCTTGCATCCGTCCGTCCATGCATCAGTTCGTTTTCCTGCACGCAGAAGTGAAGAACGTTATCTCTCCAAAGGAGACAGACTTTGTATGTGACAATTATCCTACAGTACACCTTCTGCTTTTAACATTAGTTAAATATCAGCACATCTGTGAGTAAAAAATAGAACCGGCGTTTGGTGATGAGACAATTTATCCGCAGCCTCATTTTGTTGAATTATAATAATGATTTCCAGAAGACACAGTTGGCCACAGTATGAAGTTGAATGTACATAAATGTCAGAGTGGCTCAGTGTTCGTGATGATAATGTGGTTTGTACACTGAACATTTTATCTGCTGCTAAAACACCCAAAGTGATATCTGCTTCCCACCATTTATAACAGGACTTGGGGAAGAAATTTTTTATACCATTTAAATAAACTGGTTACAAATAGGAGAAAGTTTCATTTCACCTTTATTCCACTACGGCTGTAGGGGGACATCCTTCTCAGAATGGTGAGAACAAAAAAGAACAAAAAAGGAATACTGGTCTCTTTATACACACTTCCGCCTCATAGAGAAAGAATAATCAACGTGCAGTTATGGTTCTATAGCTTACAACAGCTGTTGTTAACATTGCTATTTGTCCATGTAACACAAAGGCATAGTCTCTGGTGAAACTGGGTGTAAGGGGTGAACATATTCTTCTCCAATTATCAGGCCACAAATTTTAATATTATCTATACCTGACCACTGTAACAATCAAATATCAAGCATTCCAATACCATAGGTATACATCCATCCATTCTCTGAACCGCTTGTCCAATTCAGGGTCGCGGGAAGCCTGGAGCCCATCCCAGGAGGCACAGGGTGCAGGGCAGGGAACACCCAGGACAGGACGCCAACCCCATAGGCATACACAATATATTTATTTTATATATACGTAACTATTTTTATTTGCTCACGTTTTAGGTTTCGCCCATATTTTTTGGTGTCTTTTCACAACACAGTACACCTCCCACAATTGAGTATGCAGGTCCTGTACGCCATTGACCCTTGATCACACTTACTGTCAGAAACTGAATGAATAAAACTAGTTAGAGGTAAACTTTCTGTGCATCACCGTGAAATTCACATCGATAGTCTTCTAAACAAGCACCATTCCATGTGTCCAGTGGGAAGTGGTCATTGAACCATTTACATCACATTTGTAACTGTGCTTCTGTCTTTGAAGTATCTGGTAAATTTATATAATGAAATGCAAATACTGTATGTGAGTTTGTTTATTGTATATATGGAGGTGTATTAGGATTGCAATATTTTATATTTTCAAAATTTTGTTAAATTATATATTATAATGGCAATGGGGGGAGAAACCTAATATCCTTGAGGAATTTTGCTCATGTTAACTTCGTTTTTTTGTGTATGCTTATAAGAGTTTGGCCTGGCAGGCCTGCAGAGGTAGAAGTTGCCTGAAATGGCCAAAAAGGTCAAAGACCTTTGAGATATTGCATTTTGAAAGCTCGCTGACCAACAGGGAAAGGGGCACACATTTGCAGGTCACAATGGAGCACTCAGCAACCTTAGTCTTCATCCAGGAACTGTTTGGATATTATTTCCAGCACAAAATTAGTCAAGTTTCCTGAGAATATTCCTCCCCCCCATAAACAAGCACACCCACACACTCTGCTCATCTTTCAATCTGACACGCCGTCATTGTTTTCTGAAGAGAATCAAACAATGAATCAGAAGGCAGGAGACAACTGTCAGTCAAACCCTCTATTAGTGAGCCCATCAGCTTGCTCCTGGCTGGGTTCCTGTTTCACACTAAGCATTCATCCCCTTGTCTGTATGTTCGTGCATTTGTGCTGCTTCGATCCCTGTTTGCTGTTTAAAAAAAACAATGAATAATGTATTTTGCAAGTCAAAGACACTTATGTTGAATATTGGCAGGCGCGGGCAAAATGCCTGCTTTATGTGCTGCCAGAATGTTACGCAGGATAAAATTAAAACAACTTAAATACCTTTTGAGATGCTGCTGTCAAGGAAATCTACCACCCTACCAGTCATTCTGAACAAAACCGCGATCCTTTTTCATTTTAGGGCTGAATCATGCCCGGGCCTTTCTCATGAATCATTGTTTCAGACATCCAAGCTTCTTTTTGTTTCCATTATGACTTGCAGGCTTGCCTCTGTCATATGAAAAATCTACAGGGACTCGGAGAAACAGAGGCAGATGTTCTGAAATCTGCGGTAATTAGGTTTTTGGTGTACAGTTGCCATTGCAACCCCGGAAGCATGTTAATTGATGTCGTTCTTAAAAACAAGTCTTAATTTATCTGTTGCTTTTAACATATAATAGGTTTAAGTTTATGGCTTTAGCACTGTGTTTTCATAGCAAATTTGTGTGGTTGTTTCCTGGTTTCACTTAATTCAAAATAAATCTGGGATTCCCTTTTAATTCTTTATGCATACACCAGAATGTTTATTTTGACCTTATTGACCTTTTGAAGAAAAGAAAAGAAAAAAAACAAAGAGTAACTTAACTCTCTGTCCTTTATAAATACAAACGTCATGATGCTGTGGCATTGCCTGGAGTCTGTGTGCCTCCCAGGGCATTTGCATACTCCCAGCAGTCTCTAGTTCCCATTGTAAGTAGTTGCACAGTGTGCCTATAAATCCCCCCTTTATGTACTTGTACAGTTTTACTTACCTGTTATGAGTAATTGTATCATGTGCCCCATTCACCTTTGTAAATATTTCCCCTCATGTACCTCCCCACCCTGTATTTGTGTTTCAGCCCCATTGTCACCTGTTTCCCCTGTCTCAGTGTATCAGAAGATAGCTTTTGGCACTTATATATACAAATGGACCTTTTAAGTGCTAATAAAGAGTGTTAGCTATGAACAAACTGTCTTTCAAGGCTTGTTTTATGCTTTGGAACAACAAATGTTGTACCACCTTTTTCTGTTCCAAAGACAGAAATGCATAATGGGAATTTCAGAGGTGATGCTGACTTCTCCCAATTTGGAAAGTACTGAAAATTGGGCAGCAGGAACAAAGGTAATTAAACATAGGGTAATGTGCCATATGTGCATAGTATCATAATATATATTCCCTGTATGACTCTGTGTTATAAGTATATTGTTTGTGGCATTTGTTACCATATATTCATTTCTGCTTCATAATGTTTTGACATATGGAGTCTATTAACAAAATATGTTTACATATTTTTTTTCAGCACATCGATGATGTTATTTAATATTCAAAAATATTGTCAGAGAATGTAGTTCCTATAGTTTTAATTCTTGTGCCTGTAACAGTTACCTGGTAGGCCAAGTCCTGAAAGCCCCATACAGATTAATGTCAGGTCTTGTAGAGACAAGGCCAGACACAATATTTTTGTGTGGTAAAAGGTCCCGTTGCATCACAGTACCAGAGCGTAATACAGAATCAAAGTCAAAGAAACAAATAGGTCTGAGATGCACAAACATCTGTAAGAACATTAAGCCAAAAACATTAGGTCAACAGCCAGGGAATCACTATCACCCAAAGAATTACCAAGACCAGTGTTCATCCTACAAGAAAACCAATACTGAACACAGCCTGTTTAAAACACAGAGCTTAAATAGGTTACTAAATAGCTCTTAGCTGTGTCTTGTTGAGCCATTTGGTTGATGCCAAGTCGGATGCCCTTGTTGTTGTGGCACGGTTTGGGGTTCATTTTGGGTCGCGATGCCATGCTGCTCCTCTGCTGTATTGGCTCATTCTTCATTTACGGAGTCGTCTTTCATAACCAGTTCTCTAAATGTCATGCATTACAGAAATACAATAATATGATGCAATCATTTTTATTGTGGGAATTAGTTCATATGCCAGAAAAATATTTTCTGTCTCAGCATTTGCTTTCTCTGTTCATTAGGAGACACTTGTTTCTTTTTTTAAAAAAAGTGGGCGCGTGGAAAAGGCATGGAACAAAATTAACTTTGAAAGAAGAAAAAAAAAACATTTAAAGGGCAGCAAAAAGGAGAAAATTACAAGTAAAAGAGGAGTCGATAACAAATGAACCAAAATGCATGTAATCCATGGTTACAGTAGAAAATACGATCTGCAGCCAACACACTTGTGGACTTCCTTTGGCACATCCCCCAGTGGAGTCTTAAAGGAGTCTGTAAACACGGTCAGGGAGGATGGGACAGACAGGAGCAGGAGAGATAAGAGATGAGATGAACACCCCAGCACCAGAGCACAGCCTGTACCTCCGAGACAGTGTGTATCTGGGTTCCGTATCTAAGTCTTTTCTCTCTTTTCTGGCCTCCCTTCCCTGTCCATCCCGTGTTCCGTGGTTCAGTGGCAACGAGAAAGCGGGCCCACACGCCACCAAGAGGCCTGGGCCAGCCCCTGGATCGCAGACCTGCTCCAAGTCGTTCTGCCAGACACGCTCAAACACCGTGTGTCTGAGCCCCGAAAAGACAAGCACTCTAATGAGCACATTTGCGTTAAATGCCTGGCGTGTCAACATCCACCCACACCTCGCAGCTGATCCAGCGGAATTTGCTCGAAACATAAAGCAAATAACTGCCCAAGGACCTTTCATCGTTGTCTTTGTTATGATGACGAGACTGCATGGCCGTGTGTCCTCCCTGCGGCCTGTTAACAGTGCGTCTAATAAGCAGATCTAATGAGTTGGCGTTCGTTGGCAGCTTCGCTTGCTGTAAAAGACTTCTTTAAATAACTTGGGCTGGTCAGAACCAAAACCCACATCTGAAGTGAACAGCCACAGGTTTCAAATTGTCTCCCGACCAAGTGATGGGAGCAAGGAGGTTTTGACACCAAAATGGGCATTTTTATTATTACAGGTTGCTAGCCAATATGTTGATTAACCTAATATGAGCCAACAGGTTAATAGAGAGAAAGGGGTAGTCCACCTGGTAATTGACAGCACAGGAGAATCCCACCTAAATCGATTTTTGTCTTCTCATTACTTTTGTCATATGATGGGCAGTATATGATAGCTTAACTATAGACTGACTAAAGAGTAACAAAATCCTATTAGTAATTTTTATCATTTGTCTCTCAACATGTTCATTACCTATAGCAAATATTCATGACTTCCCACAAGAGATGCATATAAAGTACATAACTGTGAAACAGATCACTTCTTTTATTCTTTTCACGATAATAATTCTTGAGTATAATTTTATGTTATTAGTATTTTTCACTAAGATAAGTTGGCAACCAGTCCAGGGTATTCCCTCTTGTGCCCTGGGGCTGCTTGAGATTGGCTCCAGGCCACCTGTGACCCTGTACAGGGTAAGCATTTGGGAAACGGATGGATTGATAGATAGAATTTTTTGTTTGTTTTGGTTTTTTTTTTTGACATAAACATTCTTTAACTAGTATGCCAGTACCATTTGAAGTTAATTTGTTTTACTTTTATCCTGTGAAATTTACTTCCAGCGTGATAACCTCTTCATCCTTCTTTTACTGTTGTCGTGAAGCCAGAATTAACTAAAATCCACAAACGTGCATTGCTCCTGCAAAGAACAATTACCAAGCTCTCGTGCCCTGCAAGATCTGCAGATTTCACAGATTACATCTGAGGTCTCCTCCAAACTGTTGTATCATGCGGCTGGTTTTGACTGTGATAAATGACTCCAACTTTCCTTGAAAAAATGGCAAACTGCTTACTCATCCAGCACCTTGACCCATAAATGAGTGGTCCCCTTAAAAAGGTAGGACAGAAAGCTAAATATTTCCCCACCTTTTTTAAAAGTCTTACCCCCAACTGTGTGACAACCTTGTCACTGCTGAGGATGTTACAGTTGGATTTCTCCGTGGGCCCTGTTTCACCCCGGCTAACAACTCCGAATGCAAACGGTTGGACGTGTTGATTGAGATCTAGGAGGCACAGTACTTAGCGCTCATATTCCCGGATATAAACCTTGGATTTCACACATTAGATTGGCAACATATTCGCACTGCAAATTAAAAGTCTTGATTTTTCCGTTCTTGCTTTTCTCAGTCTGAGCTTCACCTATTCGCTCAATAGTGTTGTTGTTCCACACGTCACGTGACACGTCAGAGCAAGTTTGGAGGGATGAATTTTGAGTGTTGTACTAAACTCACAACATTTAAGGACTGTTACGGAAATCACAGCATAGATAAAACCAGTTGTCTTTGTGCATTAAACCAAGAAGCAGATTTTTGAAATCCAGTAATTACAACTGAACTGAATATTTCAGGTTAAAAACACATTTTGCATTTGTGCTGGAATTGTGCTATAAAAGGATTTTGTAAAAAAAAAAAAAAAAAAAGTCCTGCATAAACATTATCTAGAATTCACTGCCTCTTCGCTGAGTGCATTTAACCTTCTGGTGGGGTCCTTTGTTCGGTATCATGATCAGAGCATCCTGGGGAACAAAGGCGTTTGAGTACATAGTAAGGTAGTGCTCAGCGCTCAGCCTTTTTGGACATGCAGCTGTGACACCACCAGGCACAAAAAGACTCAATTAGAAACCAGCTGCGCTCTCCTTTCTCATCTCCCAGTTGCCACAGGCCTGCCTTCCCTTTACCAGCTGCAGCCTCCGCCCACATCACCTCCAACCATGTCCCCCAGCAGAACAACATGCATTCATGTCATTTGCAGATCCCTTTGTTCCAATAAACGCCCCCTTGTGGTAGAACATGTCTTTCTATGCAGTCTGGCCTTTAACCCCACCTATAGCATACAGACATTAGTGGCTTGGCCCCTTTTCCACCATGTGCTACTTTTTAAATCTGTTCTACTCTGATACAAATAAGTGTTTAAGTCTTTTGACTTTCAGGCTCTGAGGCCTATGGGCCTCATTTCAGGTATAAGTTACCACACCTGAGTTTGTTGAAGCACGTGGACAAGGAACAGACAGACATAACTCATGAGTGAAAGATAAAGCAAAAACAGAAGTAGCCCTCTGCTCTGGGACACAAAATCAGTTTAACTGCTCTGCTTAAACACAAACTTTAGATGCTACCCGTATTCAGTGTGTGAATCATTGTTTGATGAAGGGTATTTTTAATAATATAGATTGCCACCAGCAAGAATGGAACACCAAATAAACATTAAACACCAATTTTCCTTTAAAACAAATTTAATTAAATTTGGCATGATGCTGTTTAGCAGCACATTTAATAATTACTAACAACGTAAGTTAATAATCTATCAGCGTCCTTCGCAAACTTATGATACCATTAACAACTATTCAGCTACAATTCTGTATGTTAAGGTAATATGATGAACTGGTTTTCATTTTAACAATGAATCAAAATTGATTAAGTCATTATCTGTGCTTTTGTTCTTGAACATTCTGTGCCGAAGGGCAGGAAAGGACAACGCATCCCGCTCAAGGGGCAGATGCAGGAATTAACCCTTGGGGAAAGTTATATTGATGGTAATAGAGAGCAGAATCTAAGTTGCAGAGGTCAACCCAGGCTCTGGACCCATCCCTAGTCTCAAACGACAAAGATAATGGTGACAAACTCATAGCCGTTTTGCTCAGGCTGCCCCCAGCTCTAAGTGCAGTTGTGACACACACGGGGCTCACCCGCTCCCAGACAGCAGCGGATAGGGTGGAACAGCACGGCCCATTTGCATACGTCGACATATGTGAACATTTAAGAACTCAAACTTTAAGAAGGCTGCCCGCAGAGAAATACGCTTGGATTAAAGGGATTACAGCAGGTGTGACATACATGACGCAACGCACTACTAGCAGTCTGTGACACCAGACGTTACACAGATATTTACACGTAGTTGCCTAGCGACTGCTGTTATACACATTAACCTGTTCTTTAAGGTGGAGCTGCTGAAGCTAGGTAGTCTGTTTGAGGACTCTGTAGTAGGCTTTATAGAGGCACACAAAACTGCAACCTTTAGGTCAGGGGTGGGGAAATCACGACTCTGGAGGGCCGCAGTGGGTGCAGGTTTTTGTTTCAGGCAGTTCCTGCTTTTAATTAAACCTTAATCTCAATTAGACGTTATTGACTTTTTTTTGGTATAATTATGGTGTCAGTCCATAAATTTTCATCAAGCCTGATTAATTTTTTAAAAGAATTTTAAAGGCATGACAAAGATTTCCTGATGTTACTTCTTCACATTTTTTAACAGTTATGGTGTATTTTTGATCTTTTAATCCATTTCTTGTTAATAATCAGTTAAATCGCTGATCCTGATTAACATTCTTTGTCATTGGCACCTATTTTCGCTCTTCGGTAATTATTACAGTTTGAATACAATTAATGATTACAGGTTTGATTTAAACACCATGCCGAATTATCCAGATATTGATTTGTATTTTTCTTATAGATCTAAAAGCACAAGAGTCTCACTTTAACTTTTTTCTTCGTAACTCTTATTTTCTTTCGATAAATTAAGAGAGAAGAGATGCAAATGATGAGGAAGAATGTGGAGAAGCAAAGATGTAATTGATATTTAATTAAGATAGTGGTCAAATTAAACTGAATGAACTGACTGAAACAAAAACTGCAGCCCCCCAGGACTGTAATTCCCCACCTCTGCTTTAGATAATGATTTCATGTCCTTAATCGCCAACTGCATTCCATAGTTTTTTTATTCACAAAAATTCTAGTTGTTTTTCAATATCAGAGATACAGGACAGATACAGCAATATGGCTGTCTCGATAATTTCGTGTCCCTGTGCGCTGTCCCCAACACGAACAGCTTAAACATGAGTCACAAGGCCAGGACACTGACACCACATGGCCACAATGCCTTCTCGTAAGAGCCCCTCGCTCACGTTCTCCTGTGCGATTCCTCATTCCAAAGCCATTGACTGAAATGAGGATTGGGTTGCGCCGCTTGTTTGGGCTCTGAGGACGACTCTTGCCGTAAACACATTCAGCAGTGAAATTAGAATACAGCTGAGGGGATACAAATATTGAACAAATGGCTACCAAATACCACCCGTTATTTATTGCTTTTCCATTCTGGCCCACATATCTGTTGACTCCCCCTTGTGCACTGTTTTGACGTGACACTGCATTATGCTTTTCTGTGGGTGTAGCACCTACCTTACCTCACTTGGCACCGTGTCCTCCCCTCAGACCACCTTCCATTTTGGCCTCCGTGGTTTTTTAATGCTGCGTGCATCTACTGTAGTTCAAAGGCCCCTCTGTGGTTCAACTCGGCTGTCACATCTTGACTTTCTGTGACGTCTGTTCTTAGAAACAAAATCTACAATGGCAAATGGAGGACGCGTCAGTGCACTTACCAAAAAACATAAAGAAGAGAGAATTAGGTTTCGGGGAAAGAGGGGTGGAAAAAGGTTTCAAAGCACAGAGCACATTTAGGAAAGGAGCGTTTACTGCACTGTTTCCTTCTCATTCCTTGTCCAGTGCGACACAGTCTATTTTGCCCGGCCATAAGGATGATGGCGCACAAAAGTGCTGGTGCAATATGCCCAAATGGATCCAGACTGGAGTGGCACAGAGGCAGTGAGGGCTGCTGTCTGGCTTCTCTGGCCCTGTAATTGGAGCGCGATCTGTGTTGGGGGAAGTGTAGAAGACTACAGCCCTGCCTTCGTATAGAAGGCCTGCCAGCTGGCATTCTAAGAGAGGCCTTTGCTTCCTCTGCTGGAGACTCCCTCCCTCTCTCGTTCTTCTCCTCACCTCACTCTGTCCCTCTACTTCTCTGTCATTCACTCCCTTTCCCGTCCTCTCCATGTATCCTTCCATTACACGCATACACCTTGGGCCTGCGGCCTGCACACCCCCGTACTCCGGCATGCCCCTCCATGTGTCCTTCACCTCTGTGTCTCCATTGCATTTTATCATGCTAAGCTTTTACTGCATCTTGGCTGTGGCTTACCCCTACCTTCACCTGGTTATGACCGACATTACCGTTCGCTCATGATTTTACTACTAATAATGCAGCCACTGTGTTATAAAGAACGCTGCAGACTTTACATTAAACCCCTTACAGTTCAGTTCAAAATCAAATGCATAACAATCAGAAGGCTGATATTAAAATGAGCAATAACAGCAAAAACATTTTCTGTCAGTGCTAGAATAGCAGTCAGGGAGGTAGATTTTTCAGTTTCATTATTGCATTGGGCTTAGTTTTATATGTACTACTTTCATGTTTTTATATCCAGTAACATGGCAATATAGGAGCTTTTTATTATCGTTGAGTACATATGTACTTGTTACAGCGAAATCGGTATTTATCCCATCCCCTGGGGGAACAGTGGGCAGCGATCATTCAGCACCTGGGGAACTAGCACTGAGTGTCTTCCTTAGGGACACACCTAGTGGCTGAGGCAGGATTCAGACCATAGTTGCATCCCAGCTGGATGCGCTGCCCATTAAGCTACTCGCTGGCCAATGTAATGCATAATGTATTTTGTTAAAAACAAAAATATATAAAAGTGGACTGTCTCAAAGCAGCTTGTAAAAAAAAAAGTCTGTGAAGTTGTTATGCCTTGGATATTAAAATATTATCGTCTGCGCCTTCTAGAACATGCTAACCATTCATAAATGTTTATGTACTGATTATAAAGGCCTGTCAGAATAAAAAGTTATACTTTTCTGTGAACCCGTATAAGCCTAATTAAACAGTGAAATATTTTAATATAATAAATAGTTTGCCAGTACATTAAAACAAAATTAATTAAGTCCTGCAGCTCCAAGCAGCATTTTAAGGTTTACAGCACAATGTGCCCTTGATGTTGGACTTTGAAAAGTACCGGTATGGCTGACAGTTATGCGTCAAAACTGTAGGAGCTACAACTGAAGCTTTTAACATAATATTTTCAAATATAGACTGATGCTTCATGTTATACAGAGGCACCAACTTTGACGACAAATCAGAATTACTGGCAACAATAGTACAGCATCATCATTGCAACAATTACATTTTCTTTCTTTCTTTCTTTTTTTCTTTCTTTCTTTTAGAAGTTCAGGTTGACAACTAAGGGATAACAGTAAAACGCTATATGGCATTTTCACAATTAAACCTCAAGTGCATATTTGCTAGTAGTGTAGGTTCCTATGAAAATTATGAGGATCTAAAATATTAACTATATTTTATATGACTTTTCCTTTTGTATTACTGCCAATTTCAAAATGCAGCTAGTTGCAACACTGTTTCTTGTCCAATATGTTAAAGAATGAGTGTGAAAATGCATCTTCAACATTAACAACAATATTGACAGTATTAATCTAACACCGGGAGTGTTAATTAAGCACAGCGATTACTGGAGACTTGCACGACTCAATAAACACTCTCACTGTTAAATTAGCACTGCCAGTTGTATTGTGTGCAGACCAATCAAATCTATGTAAGAACTGTGCTGGATAGCCCTGACTTCGAGCAGAGCTTTTGAGCACCTGTAATTACAAAAATACTTAATGGTAACATCGTGTAATTCCACGTCTCTAAATGTCTTAAAAATTGCTGTCACGAGCAACCGTGCCTTCTGTTCATTTACAAAAGCAGTGCACGATACACTTATAATACTCACACTGCACGGTACTCTTCTAATACTCACACTGCACGATACTCTTCTAATACTCACACTGCACGATACTGTTCTAATACTCACAGTGCACAATACCTTTCTAACACTCACATTGCGCTATACGCTTTTAATGCAGAATATGTATGATTTCTGCATTAGGAGAGTGCTTCTCTTCTATAAAATATTATGTGGTTAGCATGCATTTGTCAAATTATGTAACTGCGATATGATTTACTTTTATCATCTCAGTGAGTTTAGTTTGGTCTGTCATCGAGTTAATCGTGCTGTCGACGGCATCATACATTGTGCACTGGAACAAACCTAGGCTGCTGCTTATTTTAAGCGTAATATTATATATTTTTCCTTACACATTCTATTTTTCTAGTTTAATATAACTGTACAGTCCAAATAACAGTTAAATTCCTTTTTTATCAGGACAAAATATGTCGTCTATTTTTTATTTATTTAATGCAATAAAGTTTTAATTATTTAATAAACAATTATGCCCAGTGTTCGCACCATTAACTTACTGAAACATTATATTTTGTCCCCTTTATTTACATTATTAGTGTACACACAGGCGGACTTTGCTTCAGGTACAATGTCATAATACAATTTGATAATAATAATAATAATAATAATTATTATTATTATTATTAATAATTTATATCGAAGCAATGCGGTAAGTTGTTCTGTACGGTGTGCGTATCCATTGATGTCATTCTGACATTAAACAACTTGGTCGCATAAAAATGTATGCTACTTATTTTTAAAAACGATCAAAGTTTGATCTAATATGGTCAGCGTTGCAAACAGTGTCTTATTGCTATGAACGGCAATGTGTCGTCGTACTTGATGGAGCGGAAGAGAAGATACCTAGAAGCTGAGATTTGGCGACGATCCATCTTAATGAAACGGAAGCCGTGTTCATTCAGGCTTCAGTGCTTCGTGAAATCGGAGCTTATCGCAATATCTGTGCCTTGCCGCAAAACAGCTTGGAACAGAGCAGAGTCCCTTGGACAGAGCATCTGGCTGTTGCAGCCCAGTCACTCACATCCAACCTAATGACTTCTAGGTCCTAAGCAAAGAAACAGATGGGCATCTTTAATGCAGCTGCAGTTGCTCTAGAAATGGGACTTTTCAGTGTCTCCTCGTGTAATACTGTTTACAACGTGTTTGCAATGGTTATGTGTAGGATTGAGGCCAGTCAGTCAGGTGTAATTTTTCTGTAAGAAGGGGCCAACCTGTCCTGCTGCGCCCGTCACCTGTCCAGTGTTTTTTTGTACGCCACAGAGGTGTGCAGGGTTTTTTCTTTACTTCTTTTACCGTAACAAGACAATCTGTGTACGGTCCCTCTACACACTATAGCCATTAATAGCAACTGTTATTTAGAAAAGCTATTTAATTATATGACAGAAGACGCCACATACACCCAGCGACACTCATCGTGGGTGAGGAGGCGTTTACACACACCTGCCCCGTGTGCGCAGCGTGGAGGAGAGCTCTCCCTCGCCGTGAATGGTAGCTTCCAATCTGCCTCGCTTCACGGAGCGCCGCACTAAACCACGGATTGGATGTCGCTCCCATTCACACAATTCCTCTGTTTGGGTTTAATCAAAAGAAAAGGTCGCAGAGACGTAAGAGTAACACCGCTATCTTTCCGCATTCTCCGTGCTCAGTAGAAAAGAGGACACCTGATGGACAGCGTCCTCGCTTTATTTTCATTCTGTCGCGTATCTAAAACTGTGTTGTTGTAAAAGCCAGGGGCTGAGTAAAAATACAAAGTAGGAAAAAAATACATATATTCACCTGTGGCGAATACTAATACTGATTTAATTCAGCATAACTGCATCCGTATCTCGTGCTTCGAAGGAGGAAAAGTTTCCTTCGGGAAAGGATAATGCTGTGAAACCGCTGCTCTGAGCAGGTAAGATCTTTCAATACATCGTAAGATGCTGATGTGCCTGCGCTTCCTCGAACGGTTATTAAGTGATTCGATGCAGGTTATGTTATGTAGTAAAATAATAACTGAAAGATCCAGTAATTCTACTGCGTGCGGCGATCTTAAATAAATACAGAAATATCTGGCAGTTCGTTGCTATAATTGCTGCTGTCGGACAGTGTCATAATTTCTTATCGCTAACACTATGGATTTTAGCTCTTGCATACACAACGTGTCAGCGCATATACGCATATCTACCAGTAGTAACCAGACTAACCCTGCAGTGGCAAGAAAAAAAAAACCCCTTTGGCTCCTACAGTGTCGGTCACTTTTGTTGTACACTGTTTGATCTTTAACAATTCTACTAGGTGCCGGTAAGTGTCAGAAGATACTGTTTTGACAATAGGCTGGGGAGTGTGCATCAAAGTAAGCGCACAGAGTATCCTGATGTTCTGCGTGATCGCACCGCTCGCAGGAAGCGCATGGCGGTCTGGCATACCAACACTCGGGCACTGCGAGTGCAGAGGGCATATGATTTTTTTTAGTCATTTGTTTCTATTTAGGATAGGGTGTTGTTATTATATTATCATTATTGTTATTTTAATCCAACGCTTTGGACGACATACATACGGTATGCATATGCTATACATTTGGAAGACCGTGGGATATGTAATGTTGCACTGCCCTATATTTGTGCGCCGTGTAAGTTCTGTTTTTATACTCTTGAGATCGCAAGCACGAGACCAAGATAAACAGTTTCTGCTGTTCAGCTCGAGAGCGAATGATGGCCTATATCAGAAATTATAGTAACTGTGTATTTTTAGTAGGACAAGAAACGATAACAAAATCCAAGCACTGTGACCGCTCGTTTCTGTTCCCTGAAGTGTGCTAGAGCACCGCTGCATCGGAGCACTGTGCTGACCTGCCTGATCCAACGGCCTCTACTCTAACAGCTCAATGACGCGTAAAATGCATATTCCCCGTCTCATTCCTCGGAGTGTTTGTGACGCGCCGTCTCTTATTGAAATAGCTCTGTAGCTTTGAGGTCCTCAGCTCTGCTCCCTGTCTACTAGTATCTACTCTCCATTAGAACTGCATCACTGCATCCAAACTAAGGAAGGGAATTCATCATCAGCTATCTGTACAAGCCCAGGTAAGTGTGTTTATTGTCGACAGCCTACCCTGTAACAAATTGTAGCCTTGCACGATATTAGTCCTTCTCTCTCTCTCTCCTCTCTCATGTGAGAGCTTCTTCCCCTTGAGAATGGTGTAGTATTCCACATGTCTTCTTGTGAGTAATTTACACTGCAGAAAGCCAAAAATGTTTTACCTTCAGTTATCGCCAAGAGGCTGCCTGAGTGAGGATTGTACTGGGATGTGCTCTTATAGCTCTATGTTGTCATGTGATGGCAAGAAGGGGACTTAAAAGACCACGATGTTCTCCCAGCTAGTTGTTCGGGAGGCAGATCTATTGGGACCGCTTAAGTGTGCGGACAGCCAGATGTGACAGGAAGGAGCAGATCACAGTTGGTGATTGAGGTGCATTGCCAGACTCTATACTTCAGCCCTTTTACTCCAATACCTGTGTTCCTTTACTTCCTCTAATGCTGCTTGAAGCCCAAACTCACAGCCTCTTGTCCAGATATCACCAAAATTCGCACAGACAGACATTTTTTGTGAGATCATAAAAGAAAGAAAAGTGTGACAGCAGAGGATGCGGACAGTCATGCAGGCACACTTTAGGAGGCAGACGTGTGCATATACACACAGTATGACTGAAGATTAGCTCGCGGCTTCTGTCTTCAGCCTTCGTGCGTGTCAGAACAAGTTATTGGTCTTCCTCAGGGCCACCACACATGCGAGATCAGGCAGGTCCTGTGAGCCTGGTTACTGTCTTCAGCTGTAATCTTGGTCCACACCAGACAGCCAGGTCACACACAATCGGTGTGTGGTCTATTGGTGCGGTCCAAAGAGGAACAGGCTGCTCAGTTGGAGAAGGCTGAGCAGATCACAGAACACCTTAGCCTGAATGAGGCCCCTGAGCATCTCCTCCTTTGGAATGTCTCCTGCATGTCTTTCCCCGCTTCTTGTAACCTAAAGAAATTAACAATTATTTGAGGCTGGTAGAGGAATGAGAAGGAGCCACAACCTGCCTGAATGAAAGTGTAATTGGTCTGCTTGCAAAGTTTCTATTGCTTTGAACAATGGAAATTGCTTATCAACAGAATACCTGTAGTGACACTTAGCTACGGGCTGAGTTTGTGTTCCACGCAGCACTCATTATGAAGTCCGTCCATTCATTCAGCCATCCATTATCCAACAGTTAATTTTTTTAGGGTCATGTATCCTGGAACCTATCCCAGGCAGCCAGGGCACAAGGTAGTGTACAACTTGGAAAGGAAAGTATAAGATGTCCTATCCACCTGACTTGCATGTCTCTGGACTATGGGAGGAAATTGGGAGAACTCAGTAGAAACCCATGCAGGCACAGGGAGACCATACAAGCTCCACACATACAGTGCCAAGAGCCAGGTTTGAACCTGCAGCTCAGGAAGTACAAGGCCACAGTGCTGCTCACACTTGTGTTAAAGTGGTTGTATTAGTTATTTGGACTAATGATATGAGGTGGCGGCCCGGTGGCGTGGTAGTTAGCACTGTCGCCGCGCACCTCCAGGCCTGGGGTTCAATTCCCGCCTTGGGTCTGTGTGCGTGGAGTTT